>JAOVVB010066311.1:0-14151 GCA_028570985.1 Heterobranchus longifilis | reverse complement strand
CTACCCCTCCCCAGCCCCGATGCAAATCTAAACCCCCCCCCCCCTCCTCCCCTCCTCCCCTCGCCCTCCTGCTCATTCATTGGGAGGGAAGCTTTGCAGCGGCTTCAACCAGCAGCAGAAGCAGCAGCAGCGTGGGCTTTGTTGTGGACTACTGCTGAGAGAAAAGAGAGGAGAGAGACACACGGAGACAACTGAGAAAGCAGCTGATAGAGAGACAGAAAATAGACAATGAAGTGCAGATGAGGAGAGTATTTTAGAGGAAGTGAGAAAGAGGAAAGACATCGTCAGAGAGGGGAAACAGATCAACAGCAGCTAGAAGAGAAAGAGTTGCTTCTTAGAGAGAACCAGGAAGCAACTGTACTGAGTGACGAGTATTGTTACGGACATTACTACTACTACTATCACTACTACTACCTCCGCTGCTACTATTAATACTACGAAAGCAACAACTGTAGCAGCCAAGTTCAGCACTTTTTTGGTGGCGATTTCCCGGTGAGTTTGATATGTTTACCAAGTTGTTCAGTTTCTTTTTTGCTCTTTTTCATAAATGAAAGGAAAAGAAAATTCACTCTTTATATTTTCAGTATTTTACTTGGATTGTTGGAAGGATGTTAGAAAAACCAGATGCAGTATATATTGAAGTGAAGTGTGGGGAAATTTATGTAGCAATAACATGCTTCATGAGACTATATTTTTGCTGGTTTTTTTTTTAACATGAGAGATTTAATTCCACTGAAACTTCCCTAAATGTGTAATGAATCAACTTCTTTGAATGCTGCACACATTGAAAGTCAATGATCCACTCAATTCAGGAAGTAGTAGTGGTTTTAGAAATTGTTGCTTGTTTAGATTTGATAATTATGTCCCTGAATAGCTAATGGAAAAGATGATTTACTAAAAAAACTTAATGTTACTGTCTTGGTAAAAAAAGGGAAAAAAAGAGAAGTGAAAGCTAAATCTGCTGTTCACATGCAAGTTGCCACCTCACGTGTGTAGCAGTCTCCTACCCCGGTGTTAATTATTACAACTGCAGCTTGACAGTGTTTTCTTTGTTTAGCATGAAGACTTTTGGAATGACTTGCATTCATTGAAAGAGACGAGTGGCTTTTGCTAGTCAGAAAGACTCAAAGTCTGCAGATTTAACAGCATCGTTGGCTGTAATTATGTTTGGAGCTCCATGTGTTTTTGATCATGCGTCTGTTGTGCGTGTAAAGCATCAGGAATTAGTTTGCAAAACTAGGCTCAGGCAGGGATTAGTGGATATCAAATGTTTTCAGTAGACTTATTGTATGCACTTGTCTTTTTTTTATTACGTGAACTTATACAACCAGAAGTGAACATCCACTTAAGTCAGAGTGGAACAGTTGTGATTTTTATTTTATGACAAAAAAAGCTGGTGTGTCATGCTGAAGACTTTGTGTAGGAAAACGTTGTGGCCTGAAGCTATTTAAGTTACTTCCTCTCTGTTGTCTGCACACAGTCACACACACCTGAATCTGCAGCTCATGACTTTGATACTGCTTCAGATTCACTCAAAGGAACAGTGCGTGTGTGTGTGTGTGCGTGCGTGCGTGGCTGAATGAACTGTTTGCTGTGAGGGTGGGGGGTGGAGTGGGGTGGTTGTAATTAGATGAGAGGCAACTGTGTGGAACCCCTCCCCCCACCCCCCAGACAGCAGACACACTTCTCAGCGACCCCGTTCTCATGCGTGCACGTACACTCACACGCTCGCTTTTCTCTCGCACATGCACACGTTTCCTCGGGCTGTGGCTTACAGGTCAACGGGTCGAGTTGGAATTATATAGTCATGATCAGTACCATATGTCTGTTTTGTTGCACCGTGTGCATGCTAGGGATGCCATGTTAAAATGTTTTGTAGCTTTTTGTGTGGATTAATAATTATTTTTTTGTAGTATATCTGAATGTTGCAGATTTAGATATGTACAATATCATACACTCCTTTACCTTAATGGTTTTGCTTATTTTAGCCTCAAGCATACTGCCATGTGTTTTAGAAATTGCTAGCTATTGGTTACTATTGATTTTCATACAGTACAGAAATGAATGGAAACCAATGGCTGCCAGGAACAGGAATCTATATAAATCTAAAACTGCATCGCATACAGAGCTGACACTATTGATTAGAGGTGTCATGATTCTCCAAATCCACGATTCGATTAGACTTTAGACTTTTGATCAAAACTTTTTTTTTTCAGCACTGACGGCATTTTTAGACTATCGAGTCCTGATTCGTAAAGATCAAGAGATCATTGGTTTTATGCCCTGAAAACTATCATTTATATTTTCAAATTCTTCTTTTAAAAGAGTATGACTGCCATATTTTTAAGGCCATATGGTCAAATTTAAATAATTTATTTAAATCGCAGATTCTGCTTTTGATTTCGAGAATTTTAATTGAAAGCTCATTTTGCTCAATTTTCGATTTAGAATTTAAATTGTGACACCCCTACCCTTGATTGCTTAATTGATCAGTCAATTGAAAAATAATCTACCAGACATTTGCTGGTTGCAGCTTCTTAAAGGTTAAGATTTTCTGCTTTTGTGCTTTTCATATAATTTTAAATGGAATTTCGTTTTTTTTTTTTACTATTGGTCAGAAAAAAACGAGCAATTTGTCAAGTTTGGACTCTAGATTGTAATGACGATCGTCTCGACAGCACAAAGCTGTGAGGAAAGGATTAGTCAGTCGAAAATAATCACCAACTATTTTGATAATCGATTAATCGTTAAAGTAATTTTTCATGCAAAAATGGCAGAAATTGCAATCGTTTTCAGCCTCTCAAATATGGAGATTTTCTGCTTTTCTCTGTTTTGTGTCATATTAAACTGAGTGTCTTTGGGTTTTGGACTGACAAAACAAGACATTTAAAGACATCTTCTTGGACTTTGAGAAACAGGGATGGACATGTTTCACTATTTTCTGACATTTAATAGATCAAATGATTAACGGAGAAAATAATCTGCACATTAATCGATACTGAAATTGAGTTGCAGGCCTAATAAAAACAGTCTTGGGTTTGAGTATTTCTCAGTGTAATATCATATTGCTTTGATGAAGAGCTTGAGCAAACGGATACAGACCATATATGTCAAACAGTGTGGAATGAAATGCATTTATAAGCCGATTTTCTTTGAAAGGTGCAGTAAAAAAAATGCAGAGGTGATTAGTCTTTTTTTTTAAATAAATGCGATGATAAACTAATATATTCGGTAGAATGTGACATTAATCACCAGTGTGGAAATGGCACATGTTGCTTTCGGTGGCTGTCACATAATGTCAAAGGATTAGATTTTCTTTTTTACAACAGGGAAAGATCAGAGAAGCCCCCCCAACTCAGATTTCCTACGGTGAATTAAAACCCGCTGATACTGATTGGTACCCTGCAAACAAATTTTGATCTGCCTTTGTAGGGCTTATGGCTTCTAGCTCGGCGTGAATAAGCGTGCCACTGTGCGCGCAGGTTGGTATTTCTGTTCCTCTGTGAGCGCGCTTTGTGTGACCGCTCCTGGTGAACGAGTGAGACCTCGCCCTCTGAAACAAAACACTGCTCTATTCTACGCCCACTTTCACTCATTTCCCAATTAAGCGGCTTTCAGGGTGCCCCGGCTGGCCCCTCAGAGAATACTGTAAACCTTCCATAGTCTCTCCATATCGCCTCAGTCAAGGAGGCTCTAATGAAAGCCTCGGCCCCATGAGAGCCTCCACATGCACTCAGGCCCCTGCTCTCACCAAGCAATACGTTTGTATTGAAATAGGAGATGCTTATCTTTCCCTTTTCCTCCCATTTCTTTCTTTCTTTCTTTCTTTGTCTCTTCTCTCTCTCATTTGTCCTCTCTTTCTTTCACACATCCACGATGATGATTATGTGAGCATATCACAGAGTCACGCTCAGGGCTAATGAAGACAGAAGGAGGTGATGGTGTCACTGCTTTTTTCCCCCACTTTCTAACAAAAGCTATTTTCTTTTTTTTTCTCACTTTATTGTCACTTTTCTTCTAATTCAACACCTAGACTGATTGGCATTTTGCAATTATATTTATTTCTAGAGGAAAGACATTTAAGTTGGAGGGTGTCTGTGATCCATAGAGAGCCTCCAAGAGCCTTTTTTTCCCCAAGTATTTTTTGTTTATTTTTTTTGGATAGTGGACAGCAGTATAGGAGGGATGGCATGCATATGATTACATGATCAGCGTCCTCAAAACCCACACACAACCAGGAAGTCCCGGGATGCTGGATTTTAACACCGGTGTACTGATATACCTGATATACAGTTGGTATAAAAAAGTACTCATCCACCCTGGGAAGCTTTAAAATGTGACAATTTTAATGCAAGAATATGTTGCTACTGTCAGTATCCACCCCAGTGTAACGGTAGTAAATCAGCTGAGTTACGTTTTGAAAGGGCATTTTTAATGAGTCCTATCTGGTGACATAGTGGTTGGAAATAGCAGTAGCTTGCAGAAACTTAAGAGTATCGGCAGTAAGGGATACATTAATACATAAAGATAGTTTAGTAAAATACCAAAATACCATTCATAATACAGGCTTGCTCACACAGTACTTTGTTTAATGTTTATTTATTATATCTCAGTATAGTTTATCGTAGTTTTGCATTTTTTTCTTATGTATCCAATCTGAACTTAAATGTTGTTTTCCTTCTTATTAATTTTCCAGTAAAGTTTACTGATGAAAATGTATATTTATACCCCCTATTATTGTTTTTCCCACAATCAGTACTCATCTTGGTCACAGCTCTTTAATAACCAAATGCAAAGGATCCTGATATAAAATATCCTGCTATGTTGTGTGTTTATGTTAAAAAAACAAATATTAGCTGATTTATTGTTGACACCCAATTGACACTGGCCTCAATCCAATATCTAGTGCTGTATATGGAAAAGAGTTACAGTCTTATCACCACAGTCACTATTTTTGTTGTGCTGCTGGAAGCAGGAGGTTTGAGGAATCGTCTAGCAGGCGTGTCTCTGGGGGTTTGTGACTTTTGACTCTGATTTCAGCGTAGGGAGGGGCTAAATACAAAGGACCTGCCATTCTCAGAGGACTGAAAAATCAAAACAACTCTCCTCTGCAGGACCACTCAGTTCTTCATTTTCCCCTCTGTCTTTTGTCAATGTTCTTCATTTTTGGAAAAACTGTGCAAACACTGTCTTTAGGGTTTAAATGTGACATTTAATAATGCAAACAATGCTTCGCCTCAAGGACGGCCAGCAAAGTTGATTCTCTGCACATGTCTTTGTTTGAATCTTCTGTGTGGATTGAGGGCAAACCTACTTTTATGTGCTTGCAAGATGACATTTTGTGCTGCAGATTTAGAATGTATTTACTTTAACCCTACGAAAATGGATCGATCTAAAATAAAAAACATTATAGCAAGATCATTCATTCTTTTTGCAGCGGAAACCTATGGTTTCTGTATTTTGCGTCCTCATGTTATACACCCGTGATGATGTCATTACGTTAAGTATAGTGCAAAACTGTGACAAAACGACTTTGCACTCTGCTCATAAAACTGAGCATATCTCAAAAACATTTACATACTTCAAATAACTTATGGTGTGTCAGGAAATATTTTGTTAATGTTTCTACATTTAGAAATCTTTTGGATCAATATGTTTTGTGTGTTTATTTAGTATTTGATAAGAAAAACGTTGGTAACACTTTATATGAAGGTCATGTCCATAATGCATTATAATCACATTCATAATGCATTTATAAGGATTTATAAAAACCCTTTATACATGTTTATAATCATGTTTGACAACTTATAACAAGGTTTATAAAGTATTATTAGTAGTGAATATATTATAAGTATGCATTCATAATGCTTTATGTGAACCAAAAAGGCGTTATTTGGATAAACTAATCACATATTGGGAATCTAAATGTTGACTTTCTCACCTGAAAAATATTAAAACGGATGATAAAGCTGGCGAAGCTAAACGGAAGCAAGATTACAAAACAACGAAATATCGGAGCATCATATTTCAGGCAAAGGATAAGATCACTTTACTTAAACTATTTCAGAAAATTAGAATTATATACCATATGATACGTTAGAGCAGTTCTCTATGTGACTTTATAACTGGGTAGAGTTCTGGTAGTGGAAGGTATAAAGCATTATGTATGTTGAACTTATAATACATTATATCCACCACTTATAATACTTCATAAACTTTGTTATAAGTTGACATGCATGATTATAAAACATTATAAAGAGTTTTATAAAGCCTAATAAATGCATTATGTCTTATGAATGTGATTATAATGCATATAGACATCACCTTCATATAAAGTGTTACCAAAACGTTTTTTCAATTATTATAGTTAATTGATTTACATAACCTTTTTGTTTAGGTTGTACAGATTTTAGGGATATAAAGCATTTGAAGATGCTCCAAGAAATGACATCACAATAAGAAAAAATACCAATGTAGTGGCGGACCTTTTCGATTGCAGAATTCAAAGAGTTAAAATGTCAAATTAATGTCATGTATTCATCCTCTCTGATCATTGTTAGTGCAATGCAATCTAACATATGCATCTTTTCTTTTCTGCCTGTCTCTCCTTCTCCCTCCCATATCCCATTTTCTTTCCAGTTACCCTCCCCGGTGCACTTCTCGCCCCCGTTTCTTCCACCTCGGCCTCCCTCACCACACGTCGCTCTTCTTCCAACTCCTCCTCCTCCATGCAGACCTCATACCGACTGCCCAACCCCTTGCCGCCCCTCCCTGTGCGCAAGGGTGTGCGAGGTCGTCGCCCCAAATCCCAGACTATTGCTCTGCTGAAGGCAGCGGCCGAGGCTGCGGCGGCGGCAGCGGCAGTAAATGGAGCATCACAGAGTCCTGCCAGAACGAGCTCTGAGCCTCAACTGGCCCCCAGACCACACAAGAAGAGAGGGCCCAAGCCTCGGAGCAAGGTGAGATGTCACAAGAGTTGTAATCAGTTATGCTGTGGTCCAGTGACCCTGTCATTTTCTGTTTATATGCATTTCAGCAGAAATTTGATAAAGACGAGACAAGTATAGGCGATAAATGACAACAGCTTTGCTTTAGAAAGTGCTGTATGTGCTAGGGCTGCCCCCTTTTAGTCGATTAATCGACTAATCGGTCATTTTGGTCTTAGTCGACTAAGATTTCTTTAGTCAACTAGTCGTTTTTTTCATGCTGAATTAATTATTTCCAAGAAACCTATGAGCACATCTCTGGTAAACACAAGATTTAAAGTGGTGCTTTTCCATGATTCTTTGTGGAGAAACTCTTATTAAATCAACTAATCGATTAGTCGACAAAATCGTATGAGTGTTAGTCGACTTATTTAATCGAGAACAGCCCTAGTATGTGCAACAGTGCAGTTCATGTGTAGCAGTGAAAGAGTTAAACCATGTAAATCATTAACTAACAGCCTTTGTAGGTTACAGAGAGTTAATGAGAATGGGGTTTGTTTGTTTGTTGTTTGTTTTTTGCTCCAGAGGAAGCCTCGGGTGGTGCCATCCCTGGGGCCACCGGCAGTTACAGTTCCACCTCCAGAGACCAGACTGAACGCCGGACACGTCTCAGCAGACAACAACCATAGCAACAACTCAAATGTAGTTTGCACAGGTAAACTGGATAACAGAGTCTGATACCTGAGTGTTTATATGGTTGGTTTCAGCGGTTTCTTGCTTGATTTAACAGTCAACAGAAAGATCGGTTCTTTTTTTTTTTTACCTCTCTTTGTGTCATTCCAGTGTGTGTTTATGTGAACAAGCACGGTGACTATGGCCCGCATCTGGACAGAAAACTAGTGCAGCAGCTCCCGGACCACTTTGGTCCGGCTCCGGTCAACGCAGTGCTCCAGCAGGCTGTTCAGGCCTGCGTGGACTGTACGTACCAGCCCTCTGTGATGCTGTCGTTCCTACAGAGCCAGTCCCACACAGGAGGAGAGGTCATCAGAGGTAAATGCAGTGAACACCACAGGATATGCCCTCTGAAAGAAACAGCTAGTACTAAATCTGCCCAGCACCTCTAATCCATGTTATATCTTGTTTCTTTTATCTTTACAAAAATCAAAGCGTGGAAATGACAATTTGCCATATTACAGTGTTCTATGTGTTGGGCCATGAGCAGTAACTTCCTGAAGTCCCTGCTGGTTGCCTGGCAGCTGGTCCTGGCCAAGAAACAGCCTGTATTGTCAATTACACTTTCTTTTTTTGTACAGATTAAACAAATTATATATAGTGTGTTAACTAGCCAGCTTTAGAGGTGCTGGTAGGCAGATTTTGTCAAACCGGCTAGCTGTTTCCACCTGTTTCCAGTCTTTATGCTAAGCTAAGCTAACCAGCTACAGGCTGCTGTACAGACACAAGAGTCAATCTTCTCATCCAACTGTTGGCAAGCGAATGTTGAACTATTCCTTTAAAAGTCACTTCTTAAAAAGCAGCGCTAGATACATTCTAATGTATTCCTAACGCCATGAAGGCTGGATAGGCAATCAGGCAGGTGAAATTGGTTTAAGCACACACTCGCGGGTCGTGTGTGTGCATGTGTGTGTGTGTGTGTGTGTGTGTGTGTGTGTGTGTGAGGAGGAATAAAAGACAGTGCCTGTGGCAGCAGCTGATGTGAGCACTGTAATCAGAAATGACATGTGCGTCTAACCTGGTTTGGGATGCTGGGATTGGGTCTCCCTTGGGGGGCTGGATTGGGAAGGCTATGGGTGAGTTTGGGTGAGGAGGGGGGTTGTAATTTGTGGATTTGTGTAGGCTTGGCTTGGGTGGGGGGGCTGGGGGGGGTGTAGTGCAGTGTGGGGTGGGGTGAAAAAGGTGGTTTTATGCTTAGAAAAGGAGGGTGGTAACCCTAAACCATCTGCTGTTTTTCTTAAGCTGTGAATGCATACTGTGTGTGTGTGTGTGTGTGTGCGCGCGCACATACAGCACACAGACTAATAGCTGTTTGTGTTGTATCCCCCAGTGCGGTCAGAGCATGGTATTCGCTACGTGAAGCTGCCGTCAGCCTCCAGTACGTCGTCTGTGCTGCGGTTCCTGGAGAACATGTGCCAACATCTGGAAAGTGACAGTCTGTTCAGCTCGCAGCCGTTCAGCCCCTTCAGCAACAACACACGCTTCTACAACAGGACCAAGTCAGGTGGGCAAATGTGTGGACGGAGTAACAGGAGGAAGTGAAGAGCAAATATATTAAAAAGGGGGGATGGTTAGATGATTTAGCCGTGGGCGTACTTACTATGACATCAGGAAACTAATTAAATGATGTCTATGGCAACAATAAAACTATTTGTAGTCACTGGGGTTGTAACATATGACTTATTTTAAAGTCCTCCTCCAGATACGTTTTAAAGTATGTAAAAATACTCTGTGATGATTAATATGTAGTCTAGCATGGGTTTCCCACAAAAAAAGTAAAAAAACAACAAAAAAAACTGAAAAGTGGCTGGAAGCACATTGCATAAAACACCCAAGCCACAAGTGACTTGATTGGTTCCTGAGACATATGATGTCATAAAACCTGGCTGACTGAATCCGGATTTTTGAGGCTATTGGTACACTGCAGTTTCAAGGCAGAAATTCTGAGCCATGGTGCTCATTTCACTGGAGGGGCTCTTTAAAACTTTGAAATTTAAGGCAGAATTTTGGTCCCCCCTCTGTTCCATTAGCCTGTTTTATAATGTACATTTGCATAGTGATGTTCTTTCATCAGTCTATGTGAAAATAAACCACACGGTTTTATATAAACATTATGACTTTTCTCGTAAAAATGGAACTTTTTTCTCAAAACATTACGATTTTTTTTCTCGAAACATGATTTTTCTCATAAAATTGTGACTTTTATCTCAAAACATGACTTTTGTCATAAAATTGTGACTTTTTCTTGAAACATCATAACTTTTTTCTCAAAATTACGACTTTTTTAATGAAACAAATATTTTTATTGCACCACAGACAGGAGACTGTGGTAAACTGCAGTCAATTTGTGAGGATATTCACAACTTATTGTGAGTGTTTTTTTATCACGATTTATAATTAAATCAATTATTGTCCCATCCCTACTAACAGTATCTCCCTCACTCTTTCTTCAAACAGAACCACTGTCCCACCGTGAGAACGGCCTGTCCAATGACAATGACTCCACAAAGGATCCAGCTCCCAGCACCCGCCCCCCTCAGACCGCGTCGGACTACAGAGCAACAAAGAAGGAGCGGCCATATTTCCCCGGACACACACACACGCCGCCACCCCTACGACGCGTCAGCTCCAACCCGACCGAGCTCGGCCCAATGTGTCCACCCAGACGAGTGGAGGGTAGGTCTCAACACACGCACGCACGCACGCACACACACAGATCTAATTGTTGTTGACATTTTATTTATTAACTATGAAATAGTTAATTTTACACCGCCAAATATCCTTAAGTTTGTATCCTACTATTTTAAATCATGCCCTTCTCAGAGTTCATACAAAGTCTTGAAAGTTTGGAAAAATACTTGCATGTAATTTTAATCGTCGTGTTTTCAAGGTCAGGAATATGCTTGAATTTGAATATACTTCTTGAAAAGTGCTAGATTTTCAACATAATCTGGTATTTCATCTGCACAGTCACTCATGTAAACATTTTCACCATAAATTGATGCAGAAAAGGCAGAAAGTGGTGCAGAAAAATTCACCAGAGTGCAGAAAATGAAGTGCTTGATGCTCAAAATTTCCTGGGGGAAACAATCTGCAAGCCAAAAAATCGGGCAGGCAAAACGCTCCGCTTCTGAAATGCTCTGGTTGTGGTATGAAGCCATTCAAAGGACGGAACAAAACCGGGTCGCAGAGCACTGTCAGCGTCACCCACGTTGCTGTGGGTATTAAGGAATTCTGTAAACTTCATTCTTCACAATTGCATTTATAGTAACAATTTAGATGTGATGATAAAGGCTTCGAGAGTCTGAAATGTTTTTGTTTAGGTACCTTGAAAGTGCTTTAAAAGTGCTTGAATTTCACCCTTAAAAAGCTGTATGAACCCTGCCTTCTGCTCGAAACTCTGGACACTCAAGAAGAGGATCCCCTCCCCTATAACAATCCATCACCCTCCAGCTGACTGATCGTTTAAGGAGCAAAAGATTTTCCTCATTAACATTCATTTTAATTTGGCCTGAATCTGTACAAAATTCAAAGACATTTTTGACCCAAAGCCTTGTTGACATCTAACACTGTAACACTGATAAATAAAACCATAAGCATAATATTTGATAAAGGTATTAGTTTGATTTGGTTTCCCTTTCTCACGCTCTACAGCAGCTAGCTCGACAACAGGCCCAGACCACGTGAAACAGGACAAGGAGGGTTCAGGGAACGACGCCTCTTCCTGGTCAGTTGATGATGTCATGCGGTTTGTCCAAGAGGCTGACCCCCAAACTCTCGGCCCGCACGTCGAACTGTTCAGGAAACATGTGAGTATTTCTTTCATTATATGAACTGTCTTTGTCCTGTTTAAACAATAAATCCTTGAGCTTTTAGTTTCCATGCTGAAGGCTAGACCTGCCCCCTGAAAGTCAGAGATTGTCGACTGAGATTCTTCAAGTCGAGCCATCATTTTTTTTTCTCCGTCCGTCAGTGTGCAGTGTACAACCGGGCTACCTGCTTGAAGGTGTGTCTTCAGTAGCGTGCCTTTTCGGGGCTATGGCTGTGTATTTTGGCTGTGTTTGTGTTTTTAAACGTTAGTATTTTAAAAAGTATTCTTTATGTCACAGAAACCACTGAGAGTACTGGACTGTCCGTGATGTGTCGGCGCTCTGCGCAGAAAACACCCCCATCTGGCGTTTGCTGTTATTTAGCAGTCTATCAATAAAAGTGCCCTGTTATTTTGTTATTTAAAAGCTTTTATTGTGAAGCAACAAAATCAGGAAATCTTGGCTCTTCCAGAACTTCTACAACTGAAAGCGAAAATGAAACAGTAAAAAGAGCACATTCAGTTAGACGCTACAAAAGTACTGAGAGCTGAACACACGAGACTTTTAAAAATGCCTTTTTTTTCTGCTCGCAACATGCTGAGAAGGAAAAGTTACATGCAGCTGTGGACCTGCATCCCATCCCAGCGTGAGTCTGTGAATTTACAGCCCTTTGCAACTTACTACGATATACTCTCTGGCTTATCTTTGATACCTTGTCGGCAAAATATTGTCGCACATTTCCGATCCATCATCATAGCTTAGTTAGCATGCATTAGCTCGGAGGGCTAACTTGGCTTGTTTACTATATTATGTACAACACAGAATGAATAGTCGAATCTTCGCATTGAACAGCCAGATCTGACAAAAGTCTGAGTCGGGTACAGTCTTACTCAAGGCAAATCAAACTGGAATTTCCACCATTCAGCACCTTAATCAAGCCATCGTCATTTTGATCGAATTGTTCTGAGAGGAAGCGTGTTTGTAACATGCCCCCCTGCTGACAGCGTGCTCCTCTCTCTGCAGGAGATTGATGGCAAAGCTCTGATGCTGCTGCGCAGTGATGTCATCATGAAGTACATGGGACTGAAGCTGGGCCCCGCGCTCAAACTCTGTCATCACATCGAGAAGCTGAAACAGACCAAACAATAGAGGATGAAGTCTCAATCTTTTCTCACTGGCAACCAAACACAAACACACACACACACATATTATTCTACAGGGATGTAGTGCAGTGCACCTGGACCAGGGTCGTATAGCTACCACTGAAGACACTGAGGTCAAGTCCTCTGTATTTATTTATTACCTCCGCCGAGGAGGACCGGATCCGAATCACAGGGCGGATGCACAAATTATTTTTCATTTAACATTGAGAGGTAGAGCGTGGCCGTGGCGGAGGTCTGCGCTCTCCGAATGACCTTCTAGTTTTTTTGTGTATTTGGAGGCTGCAGAGAGTTTACAAATACAAAGTTACACGTGATGGTCATTTTATTAACTGATTCCAGTATTTTTAGAATCAAACTGTTTAAATGTGACTACTTTTTGGCCAACAAATAAATCAATCAAGTATTTTATTCTGGGCAGTGTAGAGAAGGTTTTGAAACCGCATTTAGACCGGCATGCTGGGAAAAATATAACAGTTAACTGATAAACAAAATATGGAAAATTTGATCTTCTTTTTGATTTCCGGTCCAATTTTTTTGAGGGTGGTGTGCATGAGGGGACTTATGACCTCAGTAATTCTAAACTCCTGGCTACGGCCCTGATCTGAACACATTCATTTTGTTAAATTTACATTCTCATTCGTAACATTCATAACAGACACACAGCACATCGATTCATCATTTGCATATGTGTAATTATTATGATATCTCAGCATTTGTTTATGTTAGTGAACAACTGGAGGCCAACTTTTAATTTACCCAACAAATGCTGTAGGCTTTTGGCTTCATCTCTTTGGATAAATCCGGCTGTTAAAGTATTTTTTTTTGTTTGTCCCTGGTCAGAATTTCAGGATGGACGCTCTCCGCTCAAGATTGGTAAAGTTAGTTCAGGTAGTGGCAGTGAACGCCTCGCTGCATCATATCTTACAATGCAATAACATTTCTGGACGTTTGCGTGTGTTACAGCCTGTCAAATGTTGTGTATGCAAGCCAGTGAATGTATGAAGTCATGAGCATTATTACAAACAGGTACTAAACAGAAAGAAAAGTGGTTTCATTCCAAAATGTTGGAGAAATCCTCCTGTTCCCTGAAGTCAATCATTACATGAATTATTCCTGTCCTCAAACACTTTTTTTTTTAAATATACAAAGGTCATAAATTAACTTAACGAAGCAGACACACCACTTAAATTATGTCTTATTTTGAAAGAGAACCTTGAAAATTACTGAAGAGTTATATTTCTTTTATTTGTGTGTGTTTCGTTGCTGGAAGACATTCAAGCTGAAGCTTTTCGACTTGAGCACTGATATGGCTACATGATTGTACTATGTTTTGACAGTTACACTATCAAACACACACGAGATATACACATACAGTAAAATGACTGGAATACTGTAGGTGTTGACATTAAAATAAAGACGAGGCCATTAACTGTCTAGTTTGAGTGCTGTACAGAGCGTTAAAGTGTACATGATGGGGGAACTGTTTTTGTATAAAGTCAAGCCAAAAGGTTGTTTTTTTTA
>JAOVVB010066302.1:0-14151 GCA_028570985.1 Heterobranchus longifilis | reverse complement strand
ATATGCTTCTTTTTAAATGCCCCCCAGTTCTGGGCTTCAGCAGGCAGAGCGGCGCTCAACACCAACAGCAAAACCAGACTGAACACACGGATCTCCATGTTGATGTCTGTGGAAAAAGACAGACAGATTACACAAAGTATGATGAGTGCTTATTTAGCTTACAGGATTTTGGTCAAAAGTAAAAGTATCTGTCCTTGTTTTATGTTGTTTCCCCTTTTTCACTGTTGCTTTTATAATTTTAGTCCTTAATGTCAGGTTTATGTATGGGGTATATTTACTGTAAAGCGCATTTGTATGCTACACAGCACTGATTTTTGATTTATGGTGTGGAACAAAATTTTGAATACGCCAATTGAGACTTCTAATCTACAGCCAGGTCCATAAATTTTGGAACAAAGATAAGGGTTTTTTTTTTTTTTGCATTTCGACCCATTTGCCCATGCAACTGCTTGGGTCAGCAAAATGTAACTTTTTCCATTACTTATGAGCCACCAAATGGCTGTGTGTGTATATAAAATGGCTGTAATACCTAAATGGTTAATGCCATAGTTTTGTCAAAGCTGAAAGTTTTTCATCTTGAGTGTTTTATTTTAAATACAATGTGGTGGTGTACCGAGGTCAAATGCCAGATGCTTTTCTTTGTTCCAAAAGATTTATGGACCAGGCTGTATTTTCAATAAAATCTCAAAATCAAAGCTTGTATTTGAAATTATGTGCATTTTAACACAAGATCATTTTAGTGCATTTTAGCAAGGTCAAAACAAAGAAATTAAAAAAGACATACTGTAAATTACATAAGACATGGGTTAGATAAGATACTGTGTATGTGTGTTTTGTGTTGCTATTAAAGGCATTAATATAATTTATAAAGTCAAACATTAATTACCTTGAAGAGGCAGAATCAGTACAATTACAAAGATGGAAGGTTGTTTTTTTGGTGGAATCAGCCAAGTGTCTGATAACTCTGTATCTGCTCTACTTGTGCACTCAAAAACTGGCTCAGCTATATATACAGTATCAACAGCCAGGTTTTTCAGCACACATGCTCTTTTCACAGGATTTTGTCCAGTGTTAGGAGACACAGGTGCAATTAGGTATCGAGGTCTCACCACAAAAAAAAAGGTTTCACTCCTGCCAGCCAAAAACAGGAATCTGACCCTACAGCGGTCACAGACACCCAAAAATTTGGAAAAATACTTGACAATGGATTTCAATCTTCACCAACTGTAGCTACAGATTTACTGGTACTTCTAAAAAAAAATGTGCAAACAAACTACTTTTAAGAATTACCTTTTATACAGTGTTTCATCTCACAATACTAACTTTTCAAGGTAGTACAAGTTCCTGTCTACTATACTGCATTGACTGCTCATATGACCTTTTTTGCAGTGTACAAGCAAGTGCAAGTGGCTTTTGCAATATTGCCGCTAAGGCCTGATAGCTCACTGACACGCGGCTCTGACTTGGTTTACTGTTTCCTGAATGAAGGCGTTCACTGTTATGTAGTTGTTGCTGTCGTCATGTCAGTGAGTCACTTATTGGTGAGCCCATGATAACCGAAAGACTTTTAACCATTCTGATGTTAATATGCTTGACATGCAATGGTGTTTGTCCATGGCTTCAGCAGGTGAGCAACATGAGTAGCAAAAATGCTTAGTTTCAAATGAACCAAGTTCAAGTGGACTGAAGTTTGCTTCAAGACTTGAAAAAAAATGAAATAATTTTTTTACTTTGAAATGAAATTGGTATGGTTAAGTTGCTAAGGTGAGACAGAAAAGCTTCATAGAATAAAAATTAAAATCTTTTTTTAGGAATCTTCTAATTTTGTAAAAAATACATAAATAAAAGTTGCCTTCAGGAATAAGTCAAGCATCATTTTTCTATTTTTTTAGATCTCAGTATTCATTTCTATACTACAAGATGGCTCAGATTTCTGCACAGGTTCAACACCCACTTACACACACTGAGCAATTTCTAGTAAGACAGTAAGCCAAACCTAAACACAGGATTCTGTAATTTTTTTGAACATGCAGGCAGAATTTGAGAGTGAATCCAGGTTCAAGTTCAAGTAGGCTTTTATTGTCATTTCAACCATATACAGTTTAGTGCACAGTGAAACGAAACAATGTTCTTCCAGGACCAAGGTGCTACTGTACATACAACATAAATTTGCAACATAAATTAACAAAAACTAAGTAGCTAGCTAAGAAACATACAGTACAGTAATTAGCTGCATAGCTCAGACAAGACAGATTGACAAAACAACATAAATTAACTGCATAAATTAACAAAAAAAAAGTAGCTAGCTAACTTAGAAACCTAATTAACTGGCAGGGTAACACGGCAACAAGGTCGGTGTATAATAATGCAGAGCAAATCATACTCTAGTATATGGATGAGCTTTTCTTGACATCCCTGCCACCTGACACAAATCATTTAGAGGGGTCTTTACCTACTAAATCAAGTGTTTCAAGTGAGTTTGAGTTAGTTTTTACAAATAAAACACTGCAAGTTCCACCAAACCTTGGATCACTTAACTACTTTTCCAAGGACGCAAATTCCTGCCAAGAGGTAAAAGGAAAATGCATGTGAGAGTTGTTTTTGGCACAAGTAACCTAACGGTTGCCTAAAATAAGTTCAAGTCAGGAAAGAACCTGCTGTTGTCCTTGACCAACACTCAGCTGCTCAGCTGCACAATGTTCCATCTAATCAGTCATTATAAATTAAATACACATTTTCAAAATTAAAAAAAAGCTTTAAAAAGAAAACAGGATATACAGAAACCTTTTAATAAAGTATTAAAGCAACACAAAGGTTGTTTAATAAAATTAATAACAGGAACTCACCATTAGTAATGAAATAAACATCGATTTAAAAAACATATAGATTCAACAGTAAGAGAAAGCTACAAAAGCTATCCAAAGAACTTTTGAAAAAAGTTTTGACATTTTGTAAAATTAGAACCATTAGTGTTTAAGGTGTTGGATTGCTGATTGGACCCCCACTGTTGGGCCCTCGAGCACTTTTAACTACTCAGTTACAATGCAACCTGACCGTGTAAGATGATGGATATCCCTCTCCATATCATTGCTCAATGTGAGACTGTAAATGTTTATATTTGAAGCTTAAAAAGTATTATACTTAAAAATATAAAAATGAAACTCAAATGATTTAGAAGCTTGAGAGAAGTCAGACATAAAACCACAGTGTTGTTAGTCAAAACTCATACCATTTATAAAAAATACTATTGAAATGCGTATAACTTGTAAATAAATAATCTATTAATAATAATTATTATTATTATTATTATTATTATTGATTAAGATTTATTAGTTTTTTTTACAGCTTAGTATCCTATATAATACTACAGACTTTTTGATTAAATTGAAATTTAAATTATTGTGTCCTTTTAATATGATGTCGTCCTTGATAATAATGATAATAAATGTTTAAATCCTTTTCAGTTGTTCCCTACACCGTTTGCGGTTCTCTTTGAAGAAGCAGTTTTGCTCCCTGTGGTGTACAATCACACTTAACATGGCTGAACACACTTTGGTGTCCAACAGTTAGGAGACTTCAAGATTCCCACCCATATTCAAAAGGCTCCGTCCCAGTGCCTGTACTTGAGTCTAAAAACAAAACTTTCTGAAGCATTTCCAAACAAGGTTTTTTCAGCCATGTATTACATTTCATTTATGTACAGGCAATATTTCCGTAATCATGTTTTCATTGTCCTCAATTTTATTTATACATTTAAATACAGCAGTCACAGGTGACACCAATGGCCACTGATTGTAATTAAGCCAGTGTTCCCTGATGCTTTCTGCTGGCAAAAACAGGGATATGAATGATGTGGCTTGCTCCCTACCTCCCTCTAATGATGACGCACTCATAAACATTTGGTCCTGTCTTATATATTGGGACCAAAGAAGAGACTATTACAGCAGAAATTGGTGAATCAGATATCAGATGAAATATAATATTCATTGTTTATAATAAAATAATAATATTTTTTAAATGATCTGCTGTAAATGTTTCTAGATAACTAGTAAAATACTGTAGTATATACAAGAGGTTAAGCCTCAGAACCAGGGAAAGACAAGATGATTGAGGGTTTATTGTGTGCACGTGGGCCACAAATCTAAACATAAGCTGTAAAAACAACTTAAACCAGCTGTTTATATATGCATATCCATACATCTTACACCCAAGGAAAAACGGTTACTGTTATGACCAAAAGCAGACAGTAAAAACGCTGGTCAGAATCACACTAACCTGAATCATTTTTAATGATTAACTAACTCACATACTCTATTGATAAACCAATATTGATTATAGAAAAAATGAGATAAAAAAAATAATAATTCTAGTTTATTTGCAGAAATCAGGTTTTAAATGTCGTCCTCTTTTTTTCCATGAAAAATAGACACATGTATACAGAATTAGGTTGGCGTAACGATGGACTACCTTCACATTACGAATGTTTCTTCAGCAATATCCACCGCTATGTGATGAGGTTCAGTGTGATCCAGAAATCTTCAAAGGAAACAAATCAAATGACTACTAAATGTTTTTGTGTATATGCTTTATTGATTTAATGAAGATAACTGATATTTTGAAGGCAAGCAAAGCACAATCTATAAAGATGATACATTTGACAGATTTTGTTTTGTGCGACTGAATAAATAATCTGTAGATATACAGTACCAATAAACAGTGATCTTTTTCTTGTACCGTTCTTACAGCATATGATTTTCTATATATTATAGGTCACACTTCAATCACACATGGCTTTATAATAGACCTTAGATATTAACCATACTGTCGTAAAAAAAAAAAGTTAAAAAGATTAAACATATTAAACTGCACATTTTTTATTTCAGGAGCTGATTGAAAGTTGCGTTAACCCGATGTGTTACAGAGCTGAACTACAATATACTATATGAATATGAACATATCTATGTGTAATTAAAAGAAATAGAAAAAAATCTGCAAGATGATTATAAAAATCTGATCAAACAGGTACAGATTTAATTGGTTGGTTAATATCTGACCATCTGATCATTTGAAGTTTCATCCTATAACACTCAGGTTTTCCTTGTAAAGCACAGGCCAACCCTGCTCACATCCTATTGTAATGTATCGAGTGTTGTTACGAGCTCTGTTGCCGTAGTCACAATCCGGCTGTGTTAGTCCCCCGTGTAGTTTGCAAGTGATCACAGGAAAGAGCTGCGTGCTTGTGTAAACTCCAATGTCTTTCCCACACACAGCCCGGACCTGGTCTGTTGTAGACAGTATGAAGCTGTTCACTTTTTTGCACTTGGTGGTGTTCCCATCAGTGATTCCTCTCTTGTATATTTCGCTGGTACAGTTTGCCTTGGTCATGCCTTGGAAAACGTGACGATTCACGAATCTTTGGTAACGAGCCATCACGTTAGGGGACTGGGCTTCAGCTGGCAGCGTGGTACACAACACCAACAGGAAAACCAGACCAAACCAACACATCTCCATGATGACGATGCCTTTGGAGAGAGACACACCTAATGTAAGATAAAAAATAGGCTATGCAATAATAATCTAGTGGCAATCACATGTACAGTATATTCGAGTGTTCTTCCAAAGCTTAATATGGTCAGGTTGTTCTGTCACCATCAAATTGACTAAATGTCCAAAAAATAGGGACTTTTAGGGTTTAAGACACAAATATATGCTTCCAAATTGAGCTCCTGAGCTTGTGTCGATTTCAGTTTTGTGCAGTTTTATAATCTGCTTTTTATTTTCTAAAAAGACTAAAACACACCCTGAAACTTGTTCAGTCTAGAATAAAATCTTGTCCGACCATATGGTAGTGCACAAATGCTGAACTTTTCCATGACCTCGTATAGTGTTTAAATTACAAAGGAAATTTTGATATACTATTTAATAATCTTTATCTATTTCCATTAATTCATTTTTTTAATCTTAAAGATAAATTAGTGTTTTTCCCTATAAAATGTGGTGGGAGAGGAGCAAAAGACAAATAGTCTTACCAGAAAGAAGAAATTGATGAGTCTGAGTCAAACCCCAAATCGGTCTAAGACAACGATCCCGAAAATATCAGAGTTAAATGATAAAATTTTGCAAGAATAAGAAATGAATCAGAAGCTGGAGGTAAAATACTATTCAGAGCATGGGTGTGTGTGTATATATATATATATGCATGTGTCTGTCACATGATTATTAAGGACGATGCAAACGCTGCAGCTTTAAATCATGTTACTCAGCACAATGTAAAACCACCATGTGGGTTTTACACCTTCAGCAGGGTCTTTCACAGGCATTTCTGTCTTAGCCAGCATTAACTTTTTCAGCAATTTAGGTTATACTGACTCATCTCTAGTATCAGACCAGATGAGCTCACCTTTACCATCCATGTGCTTCATTGAGCCTTGGCCACCTATGACTGTCGTGGAACACAGTTGTCCTTCCTTGGACTACTTTTGCTGGTTTTGGCATACAGGGAACACCCCTACAAGACCTGCCACTTTGGGGATGCTCTGACCTAGTCAAATAGCCATCACGATTTGGCCCATGTAAAAGTCACTTAGATCCTTGCACTTGCCCATTTTTCCTGCGTCCAACACACCAACTTTGAGAGCTCGTTGTTCACTCGCTGCTCTAAATATGCAACACTTGACGGGTGCCATTCTATCAATATATTCAATGTTATTCATGTCACCACTTTACCTGTTAGTGAATTTAATGTTATGGCTGATCAGCCTGTATGACCTTATTGTTGTAATCACAGTGTGACCATCTTTCTCAAATGTGTTTGAAAAGTGACCACAGTAAAGGTCTGGTGGCTGATCAGTGTGGAATTGGCCTTTTTTAAGGGTGTTTTTGTCACCCTCATCGATGTCCCCCTTGTAGATCTCACAGGTACACGTTTTTCCCTGTCAACATGTCGATTCAGGAATATTTGGCAGCGAGGCCTTATGTTACAGAGCTGGGCTGCACCTGCTAGCAGGGCACAACAACAAAATTCAGGCCACATCTACACCTGATGACTCCATGATTAAAGAAAGACACAAACAAACTGATCAGATTGCACAAAACCTGCACAAAAATGATGACTTTTTTACCTTCAAGATTTTGTACAGGATGCAAAAAAAATCTATGTTTTGGGTCACATGAGATGTTGTTTATTTACACAGGCTAAACAAAAACATTCTAATATGTAATTGAACCTTCAGGTTTGATTACATTGTGTATTTATCATTGTTTCGATAGCCTTATGCCATGTCACAAAATGTATGTCCCTCCACTGCATGAATTTTTGGCTGAGATCTTGTATTAATGGTGCCGTGGCATCATGGGAGAAAAACTTCTTACAGCAGATGTGAAAACCTGGTCATTCAGTACATTCAGGTCAGCTGACTCATTTTATTGCCACATAACGTTGCTGAGTCTAGACCTGAGCAACTGAAGCAACCCCAGATCATAGCACTAATACAGATGTGCTGTATTTGGTAGCAGGTAATCAGTCAGTTTTCAAAATTTATGTGTGTGAAGAGCAAAAAATGGGAGGCGTACAAATCTGAGCAATGACTAAAGAATCATTGTGATTGTTAAACAACTTGGGTCAGATCAGGTAACCTGACACTAACTACTTGGTTATGCAAGAGGCATCATATTTCTACCAAAATGCTGATGTTTGATGTGAACATTTATTGAGGCTCCTTTACATCATGACCAAAGAACAAAAGACACCAGGGGAAAACTATATATATATTTCAATCAGGCCCCTTATCCCCATTGAAGGGCAAGCTTAATGCTTCAGCATACCAAGAGATCTTGGACAATGCTATGCTTTCAACTTTGTGGCAACAGTTTGGGGAAGGCCCTTTTTCTATTCCAACTTGACTGTTCTCCATTCTCGACCGGCCCGAACACAGAGCCCTGACCTCAACCCCATCGAGCACCTTTGGGATGAATTGGAACGGAGATTGAGACCAGGCCTTCTCGTCCAACATCAGTGCCTGACCTCCTAAATGCTCTACAGAGTGAATGGGCACGAATTCACACAGAGACACTCCAAAATCTTGTGGACAGCCTTCCAAGAAGAGTGGAAGCTGCTGTTATAAATTTAAAAGGGGGACAGACTCCATATTGAAGTATATGTAGTTGGACATAATGTCAGTGCAGGTTTGCGTCTCATAAGTATAAGAGGAAAACCTGCTTTTTTTTTAATAAACCAATAGAGGGATGAAATAAATTTGACAACATTTCAAACATCACATCAACATACTGTATGCTGTATGATACTGAGGTATTATCCTGGCAAGCTTCAACATGTTTCAGTAATGTAAGTCTGGAGAACAAATCAAACATCATGAAAAATTGTTTTTGCAATGCTTAATAGCTTTAATGAGTATCACAAGTATTGATTTTGAAGGCCAAATTATCATCAAAGCATCAGCCCAATCACCTAATCAGTACATTATATAAAGTATTTTTTAAAGATTGCTTTGGATTTAAGAACTCATTAAGCCTTATTCAATGTAATTAACCAGATCTTTCTGTCTTATAATGCACAGGTAAACCCCCCTCACATGCTACTGTAATGAAACGAGGGCTCTGACGACCGTCATATCTACATGGGTTACTTCCTGTCCTTGTGCAGGTGACCACACTGAAAGGCAGGTTGCTTTCATAAAGATTCCCACCCACAGGATGGCCAGCTCTCCCACACACAGCCTTGACCTGATCATCTGTGGCCCGTATGAAACTGTTGATGGTTTTGCAGGTACCACCAGGATTGATTTCCCTGTCTTCGATCGTGCTGGTACATCTATTGTCAGGCATGTTCAGGTAAATATGCTTCTTTTTAAATGCCCCCCAGTTCTGGGCTTCAGCAGGCAGAGCGGCGCTCAACACCAACAGCAAAACCAGGCCGAACACACGGATCTCCATGATGGTGATGGTGATGATGATGTCTGTGGAAAGAGACACTATAAAACAAATGAATCTAAATTTGTATGTTTATATTTCAGGATTTTGAGCAAAAGTATAAGTAAATGTCATATCTCCCGTGTCTCCTGCTCTAGAGGATTGCTTTGTTGTTTATTTGCTTTAATCTCAAATTTAAAGACAGCTTATACTGTATGTCACAAAGCAATGTTTGTTACTGTAAATAAACATCCAATGTACAGTAGGTAGTCAACAGGAATGTCTATTACTGCCGTGCTCACCATCGCGGCAAAACAACAGCGGCCAAAATAAATCAGTTGCATTTCAGAGTCATTCGTGAAATGACCGCCAGGTGGCGCAAAGTGGCATTTCTACTCGCTGCAGGTTTAAAATAAAATTAAGTCATAAAAAAGTCATAACAATATGTTGTATCGAAGAAATACTACTTTGACGATAATTTCCACATCTAAGTACTTTATACAACAAACATGAAAAATCTGAACCAGAGCTATTGATATTTACTGTACAATAATGAGTACAAAAAAATCATTGGTTAAATGTTGTTTAGACCGATGATCAAGTTCACTAGCTGACAATTTTATTTGTACAAAGAATGAACTGTTATATAACCCATCTCTGTTTGTATCTGTTTATTGTTATTTGATTTTTTTAAAATACATTTAAAGACATCAAACCCTTTAATAAAACATTAGAATAACCCCAAAAATACTCTTTGGCAGCCTGCAAAATGCTTTACTGTCAGAGCTGCTGTTGTAGAAAAACAGCCAATCATAATCAAGAATTCTTAAGAGGCTGTGGTAAACATTTTCATGAATACAGTTTATACTACAGTATATTATTATCAACTACTGGCATCCAGACAAGGTGTAGCGTGATGTAGGTGTAATCACTAAACGTGATATAACATCCTTAACATAGTTAACCTGCTTCTAACACTCAATCAATTTAAAAAATCTAATCAGTAGCAGTAACCCATATGCACCTTATGTGCTTGACATTAACATGTATCTTATCACAGTCAAAATTTAAGGAAAAAATAGGCATTTCCTGGCATGTGTATTTTTCTTTACCATTATTGTTTTGTTTAACCATTAAAATTATTATCATATGAAAGAATAATAAATAATAATATTTACCTCAAAGATGATATAGTATCTTCTCACAACGTTCTAACATTGTATTTATAGCCCCTAAAACACTTGTCTCTCCTCACACCTTATATACCATTTCATGCAGTAATTACACCACCAACTGTGTGTTTGTTCCTTATCAAGGCTGATAATAAAACAGCAAGCCTTCTAATTACAGCAAATATTTGTTCTGTAATATTGGCAAGGGCTCAGAAATTCTTGGCAAACTAAGGTCACACTTCTATATTGATTGGCGCCGTTGCTCCATGCTTCCAACCATCAATCACTTTATTTTTGTTCTCCGTAGTCAGTTACACTTGCGTATTTACTGTCCCCAGACAGCAGGTGGGGTTATGCAACTTGGTTTATAATCCTCCATTAAATGCAAAAGAAGAAGAGAACAAGGACATTAACCTTTGCATTATGCCTAATATTATTGACAATTTGAAAAAAAAAAAAAAAAATTATATATATATATATATATATATATATATATATATACACAGTATATACATAATGTTTAAAGATCTAATAACGGTATAAAATCCATTGTGCTTGTTTAGGATTATTATCATTATTTTATTATTATCCGATTATAAAATCATATTATTTAAAATTATAAATGTCGAATTGTAGCCAGTTTTTTCATGCTTGCAACTGCATGGAGCTTCCACATGAAGAGAGCAGCAAAAACCAGCAGAAACTCCAAATTTAATTAACATTCTCTTTCCCGGGTTGTGACGTTGTGTTTTGGACGTTGTGATACACTAGCTAGTGCATTCAAGTCCTAATTTTTCATTGGAGCAGTTAACAGAATCATAATAAACATGTTCACAAAACTTAACATAATTATTATTTTAGATAGAATGTGTCTGTTTTTATCTACCTCCTCACTGCAATCCTGTGACCATCATCCAGCTGTGTAGTGATGTTCAATCTTTAGCTAGCCTGACGGGTAACATCTGCTCTGATGTTCTCATGTTTCTGTATTCTCTCTCCCAGGTGCTTCATATGCCTAACTCCTGTCACTGTCCATTCTTATTTTTTCTTCTAAAGACATGACCGAGTTGATCTGAGATGAGGTAATGTTAGCCATGTTGATCGTGATCTCTACTGAAACCCATACAGAATGCACTGCACTGGGTAAAGTTTGGAAAATAAACTTTATAAGACAGTGTATCAGAATTTTCCACCAGGCTGAAATTTCCCCTAAGGAGTGGGCTTGGGGGAACAAGCCCTGATGCTAATTAGACCATAGTCAGAGAGGCAGGGAGGAGTAACTGCCTAGTCTTTGTGCTCAGTCAGAAGCTGGAGGATACTATGGTACAGTAGGTGAGGGTGGAATGTGGAAGTCAAATGAATTGGTATCTTCCAGCTTCTGATTGACAACACACCTGATCCAGGTAATCAGCAGTAAGTAGTGCAGGGCTAATTAGAAAACATCCATTGCTGCAGCTCTCGAGGACCAGAATCACCCACTTTGATTTTATATGTAACAGTGACAGATAAAATATTAAAATATGATGTTTAAAATCCTCTCATTAACCCTTTGGTGGTGCATCAACCAATCATAAAAAAGCCCACAGGTACATCGGTCATTATGAACACTTATGGGGTCTCAATTTTACCTTCTCTAAGCCACTTTCTGGATTGTAAACCTAGTTTTTTCTCAGTCTGGTGAACTTCTGTTTCTTCTCCTGTGCAATTCTAAAAATCCAATAACTTCCCAGTAAGTCCTAGTTCTTATGGGACATGAGACATATACAATTGCTGTAATATACTTTAATTCATCTGATGCTGCTGTAGGTTACATCTGCTTTTCTACAATAACTCAAAATCATATCATAGATCTGAACTTTATTTCAGTGGGAGTGTGATAAGTATTTCATGTTATTGTTCGCATCTGGTTCCTCTTCATATTCCCACCTTCTGATTTATAATTAGAATTATTTGTTTGCTATAATTGTCTAAATGTTTACTGTGAGCCAAATATGAGCCAATCCTAGAGCACGAAGATGGGGCTTAAATGTAGTTTTATTACATTACTAAAGAAGTACACAATGTGATGTGACAATATGATTATGATAATGCTTTATTTTCTAATTGTTTAGAAATTCTGAGGTGCTACAGTTCCATACACAACACACCCCATGACATGAACATTAACATCATCATCATCATCAAAAAAGAAAGAAAATTCTCGCTTATCAGTGCACTTAACATCTAAACAGAGCAATGAAAGATTTAATATTTCTCTGGTTGTGGTTTGGCGCTCCACATCTCCTTCCCGATGGTGATAAAATGTAAAATGTGTGACCTACAATAAGCCATTTTCCTAGCTGGGTGTTTATTTTGCTCATGCAAATGCTCATACAGCATGAATGAGAACAACTGACTGTACAACAACTGTACTGAAAGTAAAATATGAAATAAAGGGAAAGAATACACTGGCTAGTTCTTGGTATTTACATTATGGTGGTTTTTATCACACCAGTTAATGAGAGCGTCCACCTCGTCCTGATCCTGCTCAGCTCTGCTCTCCTGATCCAGGAGGGAAACCAGATCATCAGAGTATTTAATAATGAACTGAATCATGGTAGGGGTAACACAGTCGCTGGTGTACTGGGTGAAAGAACTAACACAACTCCAACACAATTACTAACACAATTAACAATCGTGCAATTAAAGAAAGTGTTGTTTACTTTTACATGTTGTGTTCTGTTAGTTAAGAAGAGACTGTACTGATAAATCAGAAATGGACTGACCTTAAAGTTGGGTGTCTTTGTCAGTAACGTTTTTGGACACTTTGCATTAAAGACAGATGAAAATTCAATAAAGAGAGCTCTGGTATGTGTGTGCTGTGGTCTGTCTGAATGCTATAGTTTTAATTGGGAAGTGTGATGATGGCATCTTTAGTGCAGTGCTCAACCCTGTTTGCACATTAGTAGGATAAATCTGATGAGTTTCTTTTCTCAGTTCTTCATAAGGTTTGAGGTGAGAGCTACTGGCCTGTGATCTTTATAAACCTCAGGGGAATGTCTTTTTACTCTGGGAAGAATAAACATTTTACAAATAACTGGTATTACATCCTCTTATATGAACCACTGAAATATTATATGCCACACTGTAACCCATTTCATATTATTTCATTATTATTATTATAAATGTGTGTGTGTGTGTGTGTGTATATATATATATATATATAGATAGATAAAATAAATATAGATAAAGATAAAACAAATATTTATGTGATTTAATATAAAACCCAGTTCAGTGATTACTCCATGTGCATCATAAACATTAAAACATTATTCTAAAGAACTTTAGCCATCAATTATACAGTACGTTTGATATGACTGTTCATAAAAAAGTAAAAAATATGAAATAAAACAATAATAATAATAATAATAATAATAATAATAATAAAAATTCCATTCACACCATTGTTCAGTTGATTGTTTGTTATAGAGATGCTCAAAGTTACTTTTAGACTCAACACCAAGTTCTTCAGTTCTGCTGAGTTCTGCGACAAGCAACGAGTCAACAGAACCTGAAGTTCAACTCTAATCATCGATCACCAGTACTCATGTTAATGTGTGTGTTGGTTTGTGAAAATGAGACTCCTGCATAAATGATAATCAGGGTTATCTATTCTCCAAACCACCCACCACCATACACACTATAAATACAGTAAATTAGAACTAAGGTGCGAGACTCACCCACGCTTAGAGAACATTTCTGACTCCCTATGGAATATGCCAAATCTGCAAATTTCTTCTGCTGATAAACTGGAACATACAGACAGACAAACAGAAAAATAAAATCCCAAATAAAAAACTCAAGCCCAGTTTATTCAATAAAATAGCATGACATTTATAAATTAGTGGAAAAATAATAAGAGAAATACTCACACACAACAAAACTCATAACCATCATGATGAGGAGTGTGACAGCCGACAGCAGCAGGAGGAGTTTCAGTTTCCCGACACCTGCTGAAAAACACTGATAATAATAATAATAATAATAATAATAATAATAATAATAATACATT
>JAOVVB010066292.1:0-14152 GCA_028570985.1 Heterobranchus longifilis | reverse complement strand
TTACCCCCGACCCCCCCAACCCCAAACCCTGACCTCTCCCCTTCTCACTCTACCTCTCTTTAACACTCACCTCAACCTCTCTCACCTTTACGTTTGATTTTTCAGCCAAGGAGGCTGTGAAAGGAGGACGGCCGTCGTCGTTTCGACGTGTGTGTGTGTTTATTTAGATGTAAATGACCATAAACTCAACTCATTCTCCTAGCTTGATGTATAGACTTTAAATGCAATCTGCCTATAGACTTTCTTTTTAAATATGTTTAATTTTGGACATTTTTACATGTCATTGCACAAACTACCTTCACTCAACTTTTATCTTGCCTTCCTCTCCCCCTTATCTCTCTCTGCTCTTCATTCACTGGCCAAACTGCAAATCCGCCTTTGCACATACATTCTCTCCACCATGTCATGTGCATCTTGATGTTACCTCTGTGACTCTTGGCCCATGGTTTACCTCGGTTTGCTGAGGCTGCGCTCCCGAATTGGCAGCCACAGTGAGATATGTGCAATATGTAGCGAGTCCTCTTCCATATTTTATTCATCAGGTTAGTCCTGTCAAGGGGCGTTTGAAATATGTCCTCAACAAAGTCAAAATTGGCTGCTGTAGTGACAAGGAAATTGTCTGTTGGAAATTTAGGTCAGGTCTGTTTCCATCAATCAGTTGTAATTGTAACTCACGGAAAGCCAAGTGGAGAGTCATACAAAATCAGCCCCAAATCCCTTGCGGCGTAAGCTCTTGTTAGCAGTGATTTTGTCAGCTGTGATCTGAGGGGAGAAGGCCTCCAAACCTCTGCGGTCACCTCTGAGCGAGTCGAGACCTTTGAGGATTCTTTGTGTTGCGGAGCTGGAGCTCAGACAATCAGGTTCCTGTTTGATACCGTTTGGTGTTTGTTGACGATCTGTCAGTTCTCTCTGTTGTGTGTGTGTGTGTGTGTATGTGCGTGCGTGCGTGCGTTCGTGCATGTGTGCATATGTTGATGTGCCTTTTCCTTTTTTTTAAATGTAGGTCAGCTCTGTTGCAGATTCACGGCGGTCACGGCGGCTTTCCATTAGTTCTGTACTGTACGGCATCATATGGGAATAGCATGCAGTCATACAGTCTCACACACTGACCCACTTTTCTCTACAGGAAATGAGTTTATCCAAACACAAAAATTCCAAGTACTCCCCGCACATGTGTATTATTGCTATTTTGAAATGTGCTACTAATTCCCAACTAAACAGCCCTATTTTCTAAAAAATAAAAAAAAACCACTCGCTTTTTCTCTTATCCACTTTATGCTTCTAAATGCTTGTGCATTTCATATTCTTCTTCTTGAAATAAATGGAAAGTTGACCTTAGAGCAAGTTCTGTTAAGTGGATGAATATGCTTCAGTGAGAGATGTGCTTGACTTTTACACATTCATAGCTGCCCCTGTGAATATCCATAAACTCAAGATAATCAGATTTACATGTCTAATACTGTAACTGACTCAGTAAAACCACAAATAAGGACTTGTGCAAAGTAGTTGTATCGTCAAGGGTCCCTATTAAATTCTTCTGCGTAATGATTGATGATTTCCTTCCATATGAAAAAATAGGTTAATTATGCCATACATAACCTCAGCTCAAGTTCTGGCTGGCTGTTTGATGTGTGTGTGAATTGTGCATGAGTTTGCTGATCATCGTATCAGTCTGTCAACCCTCACATTACCCCTCTGCTGCCAGCTGCTCACTTCCTGTGGGTCTACGATTGATCGATCGAGGGGGTTTTTACAGACAGGGGAGAGGATGGAAGAGTTACTGAAGGAGTATTGTGTAGAGAGGAACACACAACTCGACTCTGGAGGCTGTGAACAGATGCAAGAGCTGGAGGCAGAGAGGAAACAAGGGAGAGAAAAATAGAGAAGATAAAGACTTTGCACTCACCCCCAGGCCCCGAAAAGAGGGAGTTCTGTGTCCCTCCCCTTTGCCCCGAGTTCCAAAATTGGCCACTTCGGGAAATATTGCTTCTCTGCTGGAGTCTGTATTGGTGTCACATGCTGAATGGAATGAGGTCATTTCCAAATTCAAATAGTTAACAGCTTTGCGTGTCTGTCTGCGCCTCTATATACAGCCATGTTAATATACAGTTCATGCGTGTAGCTGACATGTTTGCTATATACAGTCTTTGGCCGCTCTGTGCCTTTCTTTGATGCTGCCTTTCTCCGGTCTGTCTTCCTGCGGCGATCGGAGCCCACATTCCAGGGCTGGCCATTAGCGATGTGGGGGCCAAGGCAGGGTCAGAGGGGCTCAAATGCTGGGATTGTTCTCCATGCACAACACGCCTTTTCTCTGCTAGCTGTGCGGCACGGCACTTCCAAACAGTCCCTCATTCCTCAGAGCTGAATTCACAAACAGACTGCGTCTGTATCTGCCAGCATGTGCACACGGGCGCAGATATTATTTTGGATCGTGCATGCGTGAGAATGTGGTTGGAGCGCGATGGATTTGCGGGACCCACTCTTATTAACCTGCTGGATGTTAACGCAGAAAGCGGCACCCTGCTGTTTTAAACGAGGGGGTAAGTTTTGAAGGCACACTGGTGCTCTTAACTGTTTGAATTAGCTTCTTTTATGATTGTCTTGTTCTGTTGTTGTGGTGCAGGATGACAGAAAGATGTTGTTGTGCACCATGAGGATGCTGGTTTGTAGATTTCTAAGTTTAACTGTTGTCTCCAAAGTTATGGGAACCATCCTCAAAGTCATTTCTGTGAAATTGCAATTGTGGCGTTGGAATTGTTGCTTTGACCTTGTTTTCTATGGCGGCCTTTCAGCCCTGCTTGATTCATGGCCTCCTGTGTTTGGCTTTCTCTCGGTGTATCTCCCTGTTTATGTGGTCATTTGCTTTCAGACTTTTATATCATTGTTGCCTCTTTACCATCTCCTCGTCCTTCTCTCCCGTCTTTCACACAAAGAGAAGAACAACTCAAGTGGGTTGGCTATTAAATTACCCTGTTATCCTCACACATGACTTCACACGAGACACTTTCTCAATAACAGTTATTAAGAGGAACCAAGATACAGGCGTGGACTCCAATCCAACCTTTGGTGACCTCGCAGCCTTTCTACCTCCTCTTTTATCAGTCCTCTCCGACACAGACTTGTTATTACATTACTTTCTCCGAAGCTAATACACTCGAGCATCATCCAGAGCAAATGGAAAGTTGAAGGAGTCGCCGCTGTAGCCAGGGTTGTGTGGTTCAGTTGAGGGATTGTCTGGGAGAACCGGGCCGAGGGACAGTGGAGTTATGGGTTTTCAGAGCCTATTTCTGCAGTTTTGTCAAGAGGCCAAATGAATGGCTGTACCCTAGTTCTGGTCTACTGGGCTAATATGACAGAATACCTAAAAGGTGATCAAGCACCTCTAAAAGTGATGAAGTGGAGGCAAAGGGAGGTAAGTCTGATGGAGAGAACTGGCACGATGCCACATTGATTAATGTGTTCCTTTTCCAACTTGGCAATAATTCGTGAAGTTTTATAACACTCCCACGCCTGCAGGAATCAAAATACCACGATGTTGCTAAGGTGGTTTGGTGCCATCAAGGATTTGTGGACAATGTCGGATCTGTTTGCGCCAACCAAGCCGCACTTATTAACATCATCCCGACTGCAGCCTCCGAGCCAGGCCTGTGGTGAACAACAGCGAGAAAGCGGTTTCTTCCTTGTTAGCTTTAGAGCTGCAGTAGCCCCGCAGTCCTGCTTGGTCTAGTTGTGTGTGTGTGTGTGTGTGTGTGTGTGTGTGTGTGTGTGTGTGTGTGTGTGTCCCTTTGCAAGCGATGCAGTCAACCTCGACCGTGGAACTGGCAGTGTGTGACAAGAGAGCTGGTGTTACTGTGGAAACCAGTGGCAAATAGAAACAAATTAAGTTGTTTGAGCTCCATGATAATGATGGTAGTTCTCGCCAGACAATCTTTAGGCCAAAACTCGGCTCATCATCAGCATCATCATCACATTTGACTGCGCACACACACATGCATACACACACACTGCGTGGAGAGTTTGTGTGTGCTTCAGTTTGGAGTTGTGTGTGTGTGTGTGGGTGATGAAACTGTTTATGACTTCATTATTCGCTCTCTTTTCCACTCCACTCCACTGTGCCCAGAGTTTAAATGCAGTGACCATGAAGAGGCAACATAATACCAAATTATTGTTATTCATTGTGTCACTCAGTTGTACCCATTTATGTCATCTGATTCATTGTTTCAGAGCTTTTTGTCTGTGTTTATTATAAATATGAACTTCACGTGATGCGGTGTGCCTCCAACCCTCCATTTCTGACCTCACTAACTTTGACTCCATCCTAAACAATGCTCCCATCTGTCGCATTATAACAGCATCAAAGTTTGTGTTTTATTGTCTCTCTCTACTTTTTTATATCAAATAAGTTCAAAATAAAACCACACATTTAACTTGCATTGATGAAATGTTTTTGCTGAAGAAGAACCTCCTGCTTTTACCAGTGTCTTTTTTTAGATGTATTTAATTGAGACATGTTTGACTGTCTGTTCCTTTTTATTATATCATCCCTCCCTCTCTCTCTCTCTCTCTCTCTCTCCCACCAGTCTCGTGAACAGTCAGACGATGAGCAATCAGAGGACTCTGTGAAGTTCAAACGGCTTCACAAGCTGGTCAACTCGACACGCCGGGTCAGGAAAAAACTCATCAAGGTGGAGGAGGGCAAGAAACATGGCTCCGAAGGTTTGTAACTCCTGATTATGTTACAGTTCAGCATCGTTTAAATCTGATAACATTTGTTTTTTATCAGCCAATTAATGTTCACGTGTTGTCTTTTCCAAGCCACATTAAGGTCTCTGTTTCAGGCATCATGTTTCTACTGTATAAACATTTAAACTCTGCTTGCATTACTTGTGAAAATGTTAAAACTCTGTGTTGAGCACTAAATCGAGCGGTTTGTCCTCAATAAAATGAAGTTAAAGTTCAGTCAGATTAAAATGTGTGTTTCCAACTGAGGCTTATTGGAAATTAATGACTTATGTTATTTAATTTTTAGTATTACATTCTCGCCTGTCATGGGTTTTGCCTCATACTCAGACTTTAAGAATGTGTTTTGAAATTTTTGCTGGCTAGCTGTGGTTTTGGAAAACCACAGCTGGGTCATGAGACTACTCAGAATTTGATGTCTAAATTCTCCAGAGTCACAAACTATCTAAAATTCATGTCTTCTTCTTATTTAGATTTTCTGAATCTGGGGTCATCTCCCACCTGTGAGGACAACACAGCTCTGTATACAGGGGTCCTAAAGAGGCCCCCTTTACCCCAGGAGGTCTCCCTGCCCTCCCTCACCCAGGATCAACTCTCTCTGGATGGAGACACAGACAGTCTGACCAACTCCCCTTCCTCCAGCAGCCTGGACACCTGGTCCGGACACAAGCTGGTCAAAACCTTCAGTAAATCTTCCAGTACCCACGGCCTCATCCGACCCCCCAGGAGAACCCCGGTAGGCTCCGGGGGCCTGGGAGGCTCCGTCTCCGGCGTTGGAGGTAGTGGCTCTTCCTTCTCAGAGCTGGATGGCTGTGGATTGGACGACGAAGGAAAGCTGTCACGCTCCACGACCGACGGCGAGATGCGGAAGGCGCTGAGCTCCATCTCCCATGGGGTAAGTAACAACGAGGCTCTCTACGCCTACTATGGCCTCACCAAACCCCGCCCCAAACCCCATGCCCAGTCCCGCCTCCTGATCTCCCTGGATGACGGCCCACAAGGCAGCCCCAAACACCAACCTGCCGGCCGGCACCACGGCAGCTGGACGCACCGGAAACCTGATCCCAACTACGCTTACTCCACCAAGCACCTCCTGTACCAACGCTCGCGCAACGCCAAGACCCCTATCTCCCCTTTGTCTGTCACCCCCTCCTCCCCTGCCCGCTGTGATGTAGCCAAGTCAAAAGGTTTTGGAAGCGGGGGAGGGGGCTGGGTGTTCCCCTCTCGCAGGCTGCGTGGTCGAACGGCAGTCAGCGAGCTGAACATCACCTATGTGGTAGAACGGAGCCTGTACGGTCACCTCAACTGGGCGCAGCTGGTCCGCCCGGTTACCCTCAGCCGCGCTGAGCGCCGCTGTCTATTGGAGGAGGACCGCGAGGCGGACAGGAAGTGGGCGGCCAGTGTGGACCGCTGCACCAAGCGTGTGCTCTTGCGCATCCAGCAGAAGTCTGTGAGTTCAGACCATGAGGTTTAAATCGACCGCCTCGTGTGAGCAGGACTCGGTGCTTCAAAGTTGCAGAATAGCTCAGAGTAACTAGGGGAATGGACAGCAAACACACACACACACAACACACACGTCAAATGACTTCAACTTATCCATTTAACATCGCCCGTGTGAGAAATCCACATCAAACATTGCAGCTGTGCTCACGTGTGTAGAAAAATATCTATCACAGACTTAACTGCCCCGAGAGGAATGTCATCTTCTGCGACCTTTAAGTGAATGCTTTTGGCTTTAAACCTTTTTTATTACAGCTGAATATGGAATTATTGTGGAATGTGCAGTGGCTCACTTGGGAGGTTAAGTTACAGCAAAGGTTTTATAAGTGCCTTTTTTTTTTTATAAATGTCACATCTCTGAAGAGCACTGGTGCAGTCACACTGATCCCTGTGGGCAGAAGAAGATGCTGTACAAGCTTAAAGCTGCTCATCCTTAGAACTGCACAGCACATAGCCGCAGAGACGTAGTCAATGAATGGCCTTACTAAGTCAACATAAAGGTATACTGTGCATCAATTATCCGTTGGTTTTTCCTAAACACCCAGCGTCCAGAGTTGGCCCCTCGAGAAAAAGAAACAGAGCTGCGGTAGTGAGGAAAAAAGAAAACGTTATTTTCGGATTGTTTCACAGCAGTTACGTTCTAAAGCACAGCATGCCGACCAACACAAGGGTCGCAGGTTCGAGCCCCCGTGTGTTGCCTCCGGCTTAGTCTCTCTCAGATGTTACAGGGTGCCTTGTGTGTCGGTATCAGATGCTGAGGGGCCGTGACAAAGCGGCGGTATTTGACGCCCTGGATTAAGAGCAGGCTGCACGTGCTGTTATTGTCTGTGGGTTACACAGGGTCTAAAGGCTCTTTGCTGATGCCCATAAAAGTCCTGATCACAGCAAAATACAGGCAGAGAGCAGGGTCTCTGTAACTACAGACACTGCCACGCACTTCTAGTGGGCCGTAAGTGATGATTGAGAGGGATTACTTTTGTGTTAGTCTATACATTGTTTTTAGGATAATTTTAGGATTTTAGGATAACTTTTAAATTATATTTTTTACAGCTGAGTATAGCAACAACAAAGTGGAAAGAACAGAAAAACAGCTAAACTGCATAATACTTATACTTCATACCACAGTGAATGTAAAATGCAAGTTTATAACTTTGTAACAACCAGCATGAAAACAGTCTGGTTGCATTGCAAGTGTTGACACATACTCTAGGTGGTGATATAGTGGAGCTATCCTGCAGCTTTGAGGGTACCTGAGTCCTATCGTGTTCTAGTGAAATCACCGGAGGTCGTTCTCATCCAAAAACTCTCCAAAAAAAAATCCACTTTTTCTGTTGTTGCTTTTCGTGTTCTTTTTTGGCCCGTGCCTCTATGGTTGCAGATGTGATTTTTTTTTTTAGTTGTTTTTCTTTCCTATAATTATCTTTCAGAGACATTGCTTTTTTTTCTGGGTGCATGTCCATTCCATCGAACATCGCCATCACATTCAGAGTTCTTTTTTTGGACGTCGCTTCAAACATGTTTGTTCTCCAAACTGTGCTTTTCCTGGGAAGTTGTGATGTGGACTGCAGCTGTGGACATCTAATACAAACGCTATTTTCTGAACGTGCAATGCCTTCTCACATGGAGGATCTTCGACCGGTTTGTGGGAGTTTAGTCGAGCAGTTTAGAAGTAATGGCTTTTGAAGCAAAAGGAGAAATGACATCAAGAGCTGCACTTGCGCCGAGAGTGTTTTTTGGCAGATGCGTAAGTGCATGTCTGTGTCTACATGTTTGTGTGTAACCTACTGCAGAGCTAAGGGAGGACGCAAAGTCAGAGCCAAAGCCAGCTCAGTGATCAGATCCTGGATCTCCGTTTTTCCTCTCATGTCACAGTCCCCCTTTGTGTCTACCCCTTATCTTGCTGTTAACCTCTAAAGTAAAAAAAAAACAAATCTCCATATCACCCTGTCCTCTCAGCAGAAACAATTTACTCTCCCTAAAAATGTTTCTGATGAGAATAACATACTGTCGACTCTAAGCAACCTATATGTTGTGCATGTTTGCATACTAAGCCCCGTTTTGCATTTCTCATAATTAACCACAAGACGTTTTGCATCAGGCTGAAATCCAATGAGTATACGTTCACTTGTAAAAGTGCAGTTATATATTTTAGCTTGGCCACATCAAGGAACGTTTAATTGTATCCAATATTTTGGAGCTTTAAAACATATGAGCAACTTGTTGGAGCCGGCCGCATGCTCTCCACGGTCAATATAACAGCTCATTTGCTTAGGACCGTGCAGTAACTCGCAATTTTAAAGAGGAGCTCATATAACAGTTTGTGTTACATCATGTCTGTTGGCTGTCCACGGGTCCCTTATGACATCATGCCCCCGCATATATACAAACCATATACCCATGTACATTAATCAAAGTGCTGCCTGTGTTGTGTCGAGCATGAATCACTGTGAGTGACCCCCTCAGTGGGTGTGGATGGGGAGTTCCCGTAACGTGACATTCTGAATGTGACTCATCTGATTGTGTTTTGGCTCCCCCCCCACAGAGAACATGCAGCTTCGGAGGCTTCGACCTGTCCAACCGTTCGCTCCATGTGGTCAACGCGGGCTCTGAGGCCAACGTGAGTGCTGGCAGATTGTGAAATTAGAAGAGGCTGCGAGGAGGACGGCCTGAACTCTCCTGTCACACTAAATCACCCTTTTCTCCGTTTGTTTTTGTGCCCTTTGTCTTCTTCCTGTTCCCTGATTCATCCCTATCTCTCTCTCCTCCGCTTCTCTCTGTCACCTCCTTCCTCTCTGTCCATCCTTTTTCCGCTGTCCCTTTCCTTCTTCTGATCACAGAGTAAAGAACAGGAGGCCATATACAGAGAAGTGGTCAAATCCCCCACCACGTCTCGGATCTCACTGGGCAAGAAGGTCAAGTCGGTCAAGGAGACGATGAGGAAACGCATGTCGAAAAAGTACAGCAGCTCCTTGTCTGAGCAGGTTAGACATAAACACACTTGGACACACACATGGATGCAATTTTTGAAAGTTTCCCTTGTTTTTAGGCCAAATGAGGTATGTGTAAATATAGTCGAGCCTTAACTTTATTTAAAATGGCGCAGCTAAAACATAAACGGTCCCGCAAATCCACACGTTATGCCTTTAATCCTTAAAACAGTGAGCCAAGCGCAGCTGTGAAGAAATAAAAGCTCCCCATGTTCTGCAAACATTTAGAGGATGTTTTGCAGTGTAAGCCACATATTCTGTCCACAGGCTGCGAGTGGGTGGGAGTATTTATGTTAGTTACAGAATAAACATGGAGCACTAAAAAGCACACACACATTTGGATTTCTCTGCGTTGTGCTCTCCCTGGGCCCAGTGTGTCGGGCGGAGTGTGTGCTTCATGCTGAGCTCATGGAGTGATGCAAGTCTCCCCGAGGCTGCATGTAGCTCTCAGGAAATGGAGACTTGAAGTGTGAGTGAGTATAATGGCTGTCTCATCTGCACTGGCCTAATTTTTCTGGGCATCCGGTGGCTGTACTCAGGGCCTGTCCGGCCCTGCAGTTTGATGTCGCTCTGCAGAATGTGTCATTAATGCACCGTTCATCACATCTGTCCATCACGGTGGTCTCGACACCGTGACCCATATATCCCGGCATTACTCATGGAGACATTGGTTAGGAAAGAGCAAAGAAAAATGAATTGCCATGTGACAATGTCTCAACCGTGGTCATTTCATAGACTACAGTGCCCCCTAGTGGATAACTGTAATAAATAAACACAGTACAGTAGATGTCCATGTAGGATGGTGTTTTATTATTAGAGACTTTTTTTTTTTTAACTTCAAAGGAGATCTGAAAAGATTTGAACAAAATGAAAAGTTTAAACAAATGTGTTTTAGATCCAGTTATTATTAACATGTGCAAAATAATCCAATCCAAGTAAAATACCACTTAAATGGTATCATTACTTCCATAATTTGATGTAATTCCTGTTGAAAGTCACTGTTCAGACCGGATATTAGACTGTGATGAATCCAGCTTATGTGCAAATCAATGGACTATCAATCCTAATGCAATACATGCAGAAAGGAACAGCTGCTTATTTATTCTGACTTTATTGGTTGGACATTTTCTGTTGGCCCTACCAGTGCTGCTTGAGTTCACTTAAGATGCACAGCGTTTTCAGGAAGTTCAAGTGCGTCTTTACATCTTTAAATGAAAAAATAAATAAATCAGTGAAGATCAGAAAAAAATCAAACATTTTAAGAAGATACATCTTCCAGAATTTGTACATTTTTAACAGTTGGGGAAACCCCACAATCACATTTGTGCTGAAAACTCAGTTTTATGTGTACACCTGTTTTACAATGAAAAAATACTGACAACCCCTCTCACTCCCCCCCCCCCCCCCCCCCCCCCCTTCTTTTTCCATTCTCTCCACTTATGATTTTCACATTTTCTTTATTTCCAACGTTTCCCCCTCTTAACCACACTTTCCCATCTTTCACATCCTTTCATCCATTAACTTAACCTTTGTATCTTCCCCCCATGTCCTTTCATTACCCATCTGTTTCTCCCCCTCTCTTTCTGTCTTTTAGTCCAGTCCGGATGGGGCCCCTGGCTCCCCTCAGTCCCCTCAGCCCGACACAGACTCTCTGGAGAAGCCGAAGCTTAAGGCCGGAGGCTCGGTGGAAAGTCTGCGTAGTTCACTCAGCGGACAGAGTTCAATGAGTAAGACAACATCCAAGTACCTGCTTTTTAAAACTGATTTAAGACTTTTTAAATCGATTGTAGCATACAGTAAATTTGTATGTTTTTGACATCTTGAATAAGAGAAAAAGGTTGATATTTGCTTCCACAAAACATAATTAATCATTTTTTAAATCAACTATTCCTAGTCCTCCACTGTTTCAAACCACTGTCTGTTATTTTACACTTTGGCACATAATTAAGGCTATAATATAGTTATGTAGTTCTAGGTTGTCAGTACATCATATGTAAAAATCTCATGTAAAAATTGCATGTAAGTAAAGTTGTAATTTTGTGTATAGCTTGTTTTGCAGCATGTTTAACACTAGATGGTGCTCATAACATTTGCTCCTTGCTGATGTATATTTCAAATGCACAGAGATGACTTTATCTTCTGGCATTACATGTATTCCAATTATGCTTTTTGTGGAGTGACGGCCATGAAGAGCAATTCTCTGTTGATCACGCCCAGTCCCACCAGCTGCCTCATGTGTTGTGATCTCATAGAGTTTTCAAGTGACTTCTCCGGTCATCTTATCTAATTACAACTTGTGATTACTTCAACCTGTTGTTTCCGTTATGTCTGTGTGGATAAAATACCCTCCATCGTCTCGAGCTCAGGGAGAATTGAAGACTTGGCCGACTTAGTTATTCGAAGCCGTAGAACATGCAGGCAAACATGCAGGCAAACATACGGTAATGATTAAGTGGGAAGTCTTGCCTCTCCGATTCCCACATGTCGACATGATTTTAGCAAAGGAAATATGCAGCAAATGCTCAGCTTCTCCCAGGATCTGTAATACACGTGCTTAAGACTTTAAGCTATGGTTTTCCCCTCACTGCAGACACAAAATGTAGAAAAAATAAGATATTGTATTTGAATAGTTTACCTATGACTTGATACATGCATGTTATTAGACAGTGACCAGGCAGTCATTTTATATAAATTCTTATTTGACATAAATCTCCACATATGTGTGTTTGTTTCCAGGTGGTCAGACAGTGAGCACCACCGACTCGTCAGCCAGTAACAGAGAAAGCGTGAAGTCAGAGGATGGTGATGACGAAGAGCCGCCTTATAGAGGGCCGTTCTGTGGCCGCGCCCGAGTCCATACAGACTTCACCCCCAGCCCCTACGACTCCGACTCCCTCAAACTGAAGGTAAAAATGTGCAATATTGCAGTTATTCTCATCTACTGTGACTACTTATTTATCCAAGTGCATTAATCCAACTATGCAGTAACCATGCTGCACTACTGGCTCCACTTGCTTCCAGTACTGGACACTTTATTCTTTTATTCTGGATTCTGGACACCTTATTCTTATTTTGTTATATTAATCTTATTTTGATTTGTATCTTATACTCAGTGTTACAATTCTAGTCAACTACAGGCTTGCTCTAAACAACATTTCATTGTCCTTTTATAGTGACAATAAAGGTATCTTATCTGATCTAGTTTTATCTTATCTGATCTGATCTGATCTGATCTGATCTGATCTGATCTTGTCTTATCTTATCTTATCTTAAATTGATTGTGCACAGACCAGGATCCTTGGGGAGCACTCTTTTAGACTCTTTACTTTAACGGTTCAGATTTTCCAAGCTAGTCTTCAACAGGGTCAAAATGTAAATTGAAAAGCTGGGTTATTCTTTCTGAAATCTCGTCATTGTGATCCTCCAGCGCGGTGACGTGATTGACATCATCAGTAAGCCGCCCATGGGAACGTGGATGGGCCTGCTGAACAACAAAGTGGGCACTTTCAAGTTCATCTATGTGGACGTGCTGAGTGAAGAAGAGGAGAAGCCCAAGAGGCCCGTGAGGAGAAGGAGGAAGGGCCGACCACCCAAACCCACGTCAGTGGAGGAGCTGCTGGAGCGCATCAACCTCAAGGTACAGGACTGCCATGCACTGAATATCAAATAGGTGGGATTTACAGCAGCAGGTCAAATCAGATTAAAGAGCCACTCTCATCAAAATCAAGTTTGTAACCATGTTAACATGTCTGTGTGGTGTTTTTTAGTTGCTACAAGACATAACATGAGTGAAATGAGCAGTCAACACCATGGTGGAGAATTTCTGCTTTCAAACTGCAAAAACAGTCTAAAAAATCTGGATTCAAAAAGCCAGGTTTTATGACATCATATGTACCAAGGAACCAATCAAATCACTTGCTGGGAATGTGGCTGGGAATGCCCCAGTGTAACTATGGTAGCAGTGGTGGGCAGGGCTTGAGGCCAGATCCAGAATTTCTTAATGAGGGAGAAGAGTAGATGTGCTTCCAGCTACTTTTTTTTATTTTATTTTTTTTTGAGGGGGGGTGGAACCATGTTGAACAACATATTTATCATAGCAGAGTATTTTTACATACTTTAAAATGTGTCTCGAGGAGATCTTTAAGTTTTCAGTGGCAGTAAATTTTAAATCTGAATTATCCAACCTGGGAAATCCAAACCATCTGTCACATAAATACTGTAGGAGAAAACAAATCTTAAGTACATGAAAATATTGTTTTAGCCAAATATCTTCAAAACACATTTGCAGACAACCAGAGATAAATATAGTGTAGGCAATTACAGGCTGCACAGCTTAAAATGTTTGATCCGACACTGATGCATAAACATTAACACCCACATTCTCACGACCACGCCCCAACAAACAACTCTCATCTCTCATCAAAACCTACGCATCGCTGTGAGCTTGATATCACGTCCTCCCACTCAGCCTGCCAGCAGGCCTCACTTCCCCAAATAGAGAAAAAGACTTTGTGGGTTGTGTGTTTTATCTCCGGCCAGCCTAATGGCCAAAACAGATTAAAGATCCCGAGTGAATTATTAATCTTACAGCACAGGCTTCCTAAGATGTGAGTCTGGGTGTTACAAGTGCATCAGAGCGCTCATGTTTCCTCCTGGATCCCACTTATACAACATTTTGGAGTTTTCAGTGTACAGTACCAGGAATTTTAACTACTATTTACCTTTACTTCATTTGTGCTGATGATGATAAAGTATGAAGTATAAAGAATAAATTCCAGTCCTTGCAGTTTTCTTATCCAAGATAAATTATCTTTTCAAGCATCATTTGCATTTAATTATCCAACCTCTGTCGACAGTAGTGGTCTTTATTTTTTTCCGTAGTTGGATAGTTAGTTCAGAGTTTTAAAAAAAAAGGGTGTCATGGT
>JAOVVB010066261.1:0-14153 GCA_028570985.1 Heterobranchus longifilis | reverse complement strand
ATCTATCTATCCATCTATCTATCTATCTATCTATCTATCTATCTATCCATCTATCTATCTATCTATCTATAAGCTGTGCTTACATGGACACCTTGTTTATATCTTTCTGTCTATCTGTATGATGGGCTGCAATATAATTAAACAGAACCACAAACTACAGAGTGAAAGGACATGATGGAGGAAATGGAAATATTTAAGGGCTAACAGGAGCAGGATTAAAACGCATACTGGATGATGTTTGGGCAGGACTGATGGAAACTAATCTGACAAACAAACGGGCCTCTGTTGGAGTGAACTGACTCCAGAGGATGGCAGTAATGCGACACGGAGGATGTGAGCTGCCGCTAAAGCTCAAAGGAGAAGAAGAAGAATTTGACATTAGCTGAGATGAGAAGCTAACAGCAGGCGAGAAGTTTTCTGCTTGCACTTTATTAAAGTCAAGCTCTATGTGTTAAGTCATGGAGAACAAAGTCAAATAGCAGGTTGCGAATTTTATCGACACTACAGGTACGTGACATTTCGGCTGGAAGTAACTAGTTGCTAATTGGTAAACAAAGGTAAGCAAGCTGGCTAGTAATTTCCACAAGTGTTAGCTGACTAGCCGTTAGCCTAGCAGCTTCGAGCTAACAGTCAGGAACAGTTGGGACGGCCATCTCTGTTTATTTTTTGTTTTTAAAATTTTACATCATAACTTAAGAACATTGCTAATAAAGACGCGTCTCTGTTGATCATATGACGAACGTTAACGATAATAAATAACTTAATTAAATTGTCGTGACACTGTTGCTGTCACCGAATTGTCACCGCCCTCCCTGGCGCACCAGCCAATCGAATCGCTCAGAAATGCGATTGACTGATCTCACAGCCAATAGCAACCCCACAACAAATATGATGGCTCTGTCCGCGGTGCTCGGCACAGCGGGCGTCTCTTTCCGGCGCAGTACTGCTGGGATGCTGATGCTGAGGAGGCTCGTTGATCAGTAGCATCATTAGATCTCAATGTTTATCGCCATGTTGTATTGTCTGAGGTTGCAGCACTGTGTTGACCTCTGTCTGGGCTGCCTTCTGTTGTTTTTAGCGGGGCTGCAGCAGGTGGAAGCAGCCGCCTCCGCGGAGATGGTCAACTTGAACTGGAAGCCGTTCATCTACGGAGGAATGGCCTCGATTGTCGCAGAATTCGGTAGGTTACGTGATGCACCATAGCATGCAGACCCTAACCGTCATGTATATTGTTGGGTTTATACGCTGTAAAGCCATGGCAGTGCGTGCTCTATGCAAATAGGCTTTTAAATTCCATGTATTTGCAGTCATAAGAAAAATTCTGCATCAGCATCTGCTGAGTGCTGGTAGCGCTGGCTTCAAAAAGGGAACATGCATCCAGCTAAATGCATATGAAAGCTCTTTGCACATTATATGCATGCATTGTCCTGCAACTGCAGATGTACACAATCCACCAAGTTAGAATTCAGTCAGGTTGTTGGTACATATCCACAAGGCCGGCCCAAGACTTTTGGGGGGCCCAAGCAGGATTTGGTGTGTGTGTGTGGGGGGGGGTTCACATGTTGGTTCACATAGCACTGAACCTACTTGTGTATTGTAAATATTAGGCTAGTGCACATAATGTACAAATAAGCATGTAAAGACTAAAGTGAGTCTTATCTTTAATTAGACGACAGTGCTTACTTTAAAAAATATATATACACAATGCACAATAGACAGCTAGTTCCATAGTAACACAGTCAAGGCGTTTACACAGTAGTCGGATTGGTCATCCGTGTAGGCTAAACGGACACACGGATGTACACGTGGTTCTATTCATACTTATCTGGGTCCGCGTTGATCGACACTCTACACCAGTTGGTGGCTGTTGGTGGTCTTTGTTTTCCTTTTAAAGACAAATTATATAAATGTAAGTAACGGCGGATCTCCTCAAACAACCTCTCTTCAAAACAAGCGTCGTTGCTTTCTCTTATGTTGTAATATTTTTCTTGTGTTGTACAAAATGAGAGGCATTTCTGGTACCTGAATAGGAGTTGCAACTTGGGAAAAGGGTTAACAATCTTTTTATGTTGTTATTTTTATGTTTTTATTTTGTTATAAAATGTATTGTATGCTCTGACAGTTTATCAATATTTTGTGCAAAATATCCTCTTTATCTAATTACTGGCATCTATAACTCCACTACCTTAATTTTCTTTTTTTCAGTTTATCTTTTTTTATTATCAATCTTATTATTATATTTTTAATCCTCAGGGACATTTCCCATTGACCTGACTAAGACCCGGCTACAGGTCCAGGGTCAGTCCCAGTACACGGAGGTGCGCTACAGAGGCATGTTCCACGCCCTCTTCAGGATCGGCAAGGAAGAGGGCATCCGAGCGCTCTACTCTGGGTATGGAACATACAAACACAGTCTATGACATTCTGTGTTCACACCACAGCTGAAGCTCATGCTAGTTTGGAGCATAGGAGACAGATGTAGCATGTGATGATCCAGGGCCAAATTCACATACCTGCCAAGTATGATGCTCTACTTAAATGCTATTACTTAATCAAATAAAATCCTTCCTTAATCATTCACAATGCTCACAGGAAACCACTCCATAATCACAAATCTCAAAGTCTAATTCACTGATAATTTAAAAATACTGATACTGGGGGGGGGGGGGTGCATGGTGCATTGCATTGAGATGAATTGCAATTCTCTCTTGAAAGAGAGAAATCTGAAATTCAAAACCCAATTCTCGACATTATGATCACCTGTGTTGTAAGAGTAGTGTAGCTACTCTACTACTACTAGGGCTGTGAATGCAGTGTGATCAGATGGGAGAGAGCAATTGGAGGAGCAGAGGAAAGTTTAATTTTAGAGGTGACGATATCAAGTGAATACACTAAGAATACAGTGGAGTTTGCAGTTTGTGCACAAATAAATGCTGCAGCTCCTCAAGACCTACGGAGGTTACCCGTGTCTTGTTTCCCAGCTGCTGAGTGGAGTGATGGGGGTTAGGTCCGGAAGGAATATCAACTCCGGCCCCAGAGACAAAAACAAAGTGTCTCCGTTGTGCTTTCCGACCACGGCCAAACTCATGTAATCTTTAATATTTGAAAGGAAACTATCATCATATTTGTTGTTTCTTGATGTCTCACACCAGACAAAACAAAGTTAATATGGACAGCTGGTAAAATCAACAAAGTGACAATATACATTAATTTCTGTTGGTATAAAGGAATGCTATACACTTTTATTTTACTCTTAAAAAGCTGTACGAACCCTCCAAACACTCTCAAGCGCTCCCTGCTGGGCATTTTCAGAAGAGCAAAAGTAGAGTCCGCACACTAGATTATGCTCCCATGAAACATACATTTATTACCACCACAGTGACGTTTTCAGGTCTGAAGAAGAGCTGGTTGCTCGAAACGTCACCGTGGTTGTAATAAATGTATGTTTCATGGGAGCATAATCTAGTGTGCGGACTCTACTTTTGCATTAATTGTATATTCTTCTGTCCAGCACCTGGTTTTTGACCTTTTGTATGTGCGTGCTTTTGTGGACTTTCTTACATTTTCAGAAGAGTGCCTGCCGTTTTCAGCTGAGAACAAAAACGTATATCGACCAACCGACCAGAAGGTGTCGGTGATATAGCATTAATTGTGTAATGGGGTTCATTCATTCAGACAGTACAACGTGGATCATCTACACGATCTGCTCTGTGCAACTTTACCAGATAACTCCTGCCTTTGCTTAAGAAGACTCATTCAGTCGTAACTTTAATAATAATTTCCTTAACATTTCAGTAGTAGGGACTCTTAAGTGTGAATCCCAGATGCCTTGCTGTTCCTTTCAGTTAAACTCAGTGTGCTGTTAAGTAAATCTACTTCTTGCTACAAGCTTGCGATGTGCTCCATGCTGATGGAAACAGCATGTGCTCCATATGATGTGCAGTAATGAGCTTTGCACACAGAGCTGTTTTACTATGTGGGTGGTTGAACTGTGATATTGCTGAATCCAACTACAGATTTGAAAGAAGCCCAGTGGGACAGGACACGTATTCCCTTTTGAAAGAAGGAGCTTCTCTTTGACTTTTTTATCAGTGGGTGTGATTCTACACTTAAAATTAGTTTCTGCTTTTGGGTTAGGACCATGATTCTCAATAAGACTGACATTTTGTTGACTTGCATCCTACACCACATTAACACAGTTAGGCGAGGGAAGTAAATGTTAAGCGTTCCCTCTTATTCTGCATCTGCCTTCAGTTTACCCCCAGGGTAAAGATTAGTGAACATATTTTACCTCTCTCCTCTCAGGATTTCTCCTGCTCTGTTGAGACAAGCTTCTTACGGGACAATCAAGATAGGAACCTACAACTCTCTGAAGAGGCTGTTTGTCAGTCATCCAGAAGGTGAGTGTTAAACATGTCTGCCTCTAACATCCAGAACGCCTTCTACTATTCTTCTGACCTGTTAGGAAAAACAGTTGAGCTCAGCTGATGGCCGAGCAATGAACTGTGGGAGGTGGTTCGAATGGTACTGACAGCGAGCAGCACTGTATATTACATTTAGATTCATATTTGCATTGTGGCTTTGACTGGTTTAAGGCTGTCTCCTACAAACCATGATAGCCCTAACCCAACTAAAAAACCTCAGTGACCCCCCCGCCCCCAGCACCACAGTGAGCAAAACTCTTTACAGCCAACTCAGTTAGAGTAGAAGAAACAACCCTATAGGGCAGGACCCGAATATATTTTTTTTAAATACTGTAGAATAACAGAATCCCTAAAAGTGAATTGTGGGGTTGTGGGGTTCAGAGGGTGGTTTATAAATCCTTTTGGCCTTCAACAAATCTTGTTTAGTATATCTTTAGCAACTATATAAGTCTCCTTAGCAGGTGAGCCAAAAAGTTTATTTGTGACCCGGTTTGTATTGCATTCTGCTTCTTTTGCCTTTCTTTTACAAAGTTTGACTCTGAGAGATGTGTACAAACAATTCCAATGTACCCGCACTGTCATGTACCTGTGCATGTGGCAATAATTCTCTCAAATCTTGAATCTTCTTTTATCTCATCCTGATATTCTCAAAACATGCCAAAACATCTTTGGTGCCTTAAACAGTACAAACTCCTGTCCTTTTTTGTTTATTTTGGGACACTTGCAGGTTGGATATTTTTGTGTCACTTAGTGGGTGGTAGCTTGCTCCTGGTTGCATTGTAGAAATTGATTAAACAAAAAAGGAGTTGTAAGTATGAACTGGTTGTGCTTTACCACAAATGAGGTCGATTTAGAAATTTAGAAATGTTTTTTTCTTTCTAGGAATCAATAAAGAATAGTCCCATTTGTAAATAATGTGGGGTCAATGCACAAAGACCAGAAATGCACAGCAAGTTACCCTGGTGATATTTGTGCGGTGACATTTATCACATTTAACATGTTTCCATTTCCTTAGTGCAGCAGTAAAACGGTATGCCTTTTGAGTGTATGGCTGTACACACCACATCCACAAAAAAAAAGGTTGTATGTGTCGTGACAACCTGTGTTGTGTGTTAACCTGCCAGCAGTAATTTGTAAGCTAAATAAGAGACAAAGAGCTTCCAGGAAGGAAGGGATGGAGAGGGAAGAGTGGAGACAGAAAGAGAGGCGAGGGAAGTGAGGGGGTGAGACAGCTGTAAGTGCTCCGTTGTGCTTTCCCCCTCCTATCTGACATCAACATATGGAGCACAATATTGTATATATTTAATTAAAATGGAAATAGACAAATCTTCCATCATTCAAGACCCAAAGAGCCAACATGATAGCTGTTCAGGAAGAAGCTTCAAATCAGTCAAAACTTAACTTTTTAACACCCACCCTTTTGCCTTTTGTTCCACCAGAATTAGTGCATATATGCAGGTTTTTTAAATGCTGGAAAACCAGCTAAAAATAGATGATAGGCTCCTTTCCCACTGCCAGTAAACGAGTATGCCATACTTATCTTTTATATATGTTACTTATTCAGTCTCTCTTTCAAACCTGGTGCCAACTAATTTGGAACGATCTCCGAGCGTTGCTTGGAGGAGGCGGATGGAATTTGTGGCTGATATGACAGAGTCACAACAGATTCCTGACGAAGGCGTGCCGCCGCCTTATCATTAGCGTTTCCACCCGGGCATCATGTTTCCATCACTGCTGATCGGAGCCAGAGCTGATAAATATCTACTGCAGAGTCATTTGTCCCAGGAATGAATGCTGACTGTAACCTTTCCCAATTCCCACTGAAGACAGAAGCCAGATGTTAGTGGGTGTTAGTTGGTTTTTTTGCCAGTGGGAAGTGGCTTTATTGGAATTTTTTGCCTATTTGGTATACCCAAATTGAAAATCTTATAACAGATATGTAAGGCCAAAATGCATGTGAGGCTTCATTTGAAAGATAACATCTTCTGGTTTCTGAATTTCTTTTAGCATGTGGCTAAAACACAACTTAAAGAAATACTTTGCCAATTGTGTCATCTTAGTGTGAGCTCTGTGTGTAGATGAAGGGTGTTTGGTTTCCCTCCGTGGTCGTAGTGCACGGAACAGAGGTCTACCAAAATCCGTCGGATGGCACGCAATGAACCACGCTGCGACCACGGAGGGAAGCCAAACACTGTTCATCTACACACAGTGCTCACACTGCCATGACACAGAGGTGGATTTAAATCAGCAAAGTATCTCTTTAACTACATCGGTTCAAAAATGGCTCAGAAAAGTTTTTTTGGTCCTTGTCTATAATAAGTCATATTTTAATAACAATAACTAGGAGATACTGCAGAACTGTGCAAATCACCACATAGCCTACCTTCTACATCTTGTCAACCACACATGTATGTTCCAGACATCTGGAATTTCATCTAACCTTATGGGAGCTAGGGAGTTTTTAGTTTGTGGTGTCACCAGATAGACATTATATAGACTGTATAAGGTATATACCAAAGAGGTATGGGGTTAATATACAGTACTATATATATATATATATATAGCAGCAGGTGGGATTAAATAGGCTAAAGGCTTGTAACATGGTTTCAGCTTCTCAAATGTGAGGATTCCCTGCTCTTTTTTCTTTTATATAATTTAAAATGGAATATGTTTGAATTTTTGACTGTTGCTCCGACAAAACAAGATGCCACCCAGCACAGAACCCAATTAACCAATCGATTAATTGATTAATTGAGAAAATTATCTAAGATTTGTTCGTAGCTGTGCACTTGTCCCATCACAATCCTTATTATTATTTACACCATAGAGCCAAAGAGAAAAATTCTAAAAACGTGAAAGTGGTTCAGTTTTTGTTGTTGTGAGCTCTGACATTCACTTCATCCTCTGTGTAGAGTAACAGAGAGCCACTTCAGCTATCAGCCAAATGGGTTTGCGCTACATTTATCAGCGATTGGCCGGCGCCAGCATGTTCTGAGACTGACAGGAAGTTTGTGACCACAGGCTCCATCTATTCTCCTATTACCTCTCCATCTGCTTTTTTTATTTGTCATTTATCTTTTCCCATTGACTGGTCCCTTCTTTATCTGGCACCTTTCACTTCTATTCTTTCTCTTTGTTCTCTTTCTTCCACTTTGCTTTTTGCTCTTCTCTCCCTCTCTTTCCCTCTTTTCCTCTCAACATTTAATGACCAATTAGTGTACACAAGATGATATTAATAATAGAGTAGATGAAGGTAGGAGAACAGATCTCAGTGATTGAAGGGAGTGAGAAGTGCATGTATGTATGTATGCATGTAGCTAGCTTAGCTTCTGTGTCAGTACTCCTGTTTGCTTGTCATAACTGGGGGTGTGCCGACCACCATCCACTGTCGGTAATACACTGATAAGTACCTCATACAACCACACTTCAAAAAAATCAGAATTATCCCTTTAAGTATGGGGCTGAGTCAGGATGTGTTTAGTCTCGCGTAGTCAGACTCTCCAGAGCACTGTGTCCACACTGGGGGGGGAGGGCTGGATGGAAAATCTTTCACTCCGGTATAGTGGAAACAACTCCCTGGCCTGTTTATATTTCTTTAAACCAATCACAATCATCTTGGACGGCGCTACGCCCCGGCTGCAGCTAAGGGACTTTGAGAACCACACGGAAGGAAGGAGGGACATCCTCGGCCGGGGTCTGCTCCTGGCGGAAGTATAAGGCTTTATGCTGACACTGCGTACGGACCCAGCCAGACAAGGATGTGTTTAGTTTTGTGACTGGAGGCAGAGGGAAACTAGTCTGGCTCTTTCGGATGGAGACTCTTTTTAGCCGGACTCTACTGAAATAGGATCGTGCATAACCCCCCCCATTTACCAGCAAAAGTCTTAATATGTGTAGCTGTATTGTCTTTATATCAAAATCTTTGTCATGCAGTTTAAAGTTCATATTAAACTCTGATTATATTGGTTCTGCACTTTGCATTAGATCCTGCTGTTTTCATCTGCATGGACAGTAATGAGTCAGCTTTTTCAAATGTGTCAGCAGCAATGAACCAGGGAAAATGTGCATTCAATGTACTTATTGAACAATAATGATTCTGAATCTAATGTGATAAAGGAGGGAACAAGGAGGGAAACTAATCAGGGATGAAGGTTTTTTGTTACAGAGGCTTATCTTCACCTTTTTAATGTGTGTGTTTTTGCGCTTTTTTTTGTTTCTGTTGAATGTTTGCCTTTCCACTCTGCTTGCCCTCTGCCACAATGGTGCCACTGTGTTTTGAATGCTTGTTTTGATCCAGGCTTGGGTTTGCCCTGTGGTTGTGGTGGGATCGAACGTGCGAGGACCGCCACACTAACTGTTGGTCAGATTGATCGAGGATAACTGTAACTATTGTTCTAAACTCGATCCATTATTATTTTACCTCCTCCTCCTTCTTACTCCAATACTAATGAGATCCACCACTTGCTAACACTGACAAACTGTGTCGAGGCTAGTTGCTAACAATGGTTTATTTTTATTTAAAGCCAGTGTACAGTACAATAATTGTCAGTCTTTTGATCTGCTTGGAGTGCCAGGCGGGTGGAGTCTGACACATCGTGAGAGACCAGTCTCTGTCTGTCTGTCTCTCCCTCGATTTTCTTGACAACCGTTCATCGATCAACGTCACACTTGGCAGTTATTGCTCAGGACCCAATGAGGCGCAGCGTCGAGTGTGCCGTTGTTTGGATGAGCGGTTCTCGAGGAAACTGTAAGCAGCAATATGGGAAGCCAAGCAATCAGCCCGTTCGGAACAAGCGGTGTCTATCTTTTTTCCAACCTACTTTAGGTGAAACCACGCCCACTTCCATATGACGAAAGCCTCGCACGGCTGTGTTCCCATGGAAACCAACAGCTGTGGTCGCTTGGGAGATAGCAATACAGGGCACTGCATTGAATTAATTTACTGTTTCTCAGACCACAAATGAGACAAGAATTCGCCACATGGTTCCCACGGGTCCTTGAAATCCTTCAAAGTTTATGAATTTGAGGGGGGTGAAATCAATGCCTTGAAATTTTTTGAAAGTGGACATAAATAGGCATGGGTCATTGCATGTGCTTGAATTTTATATATTAGTTATAATAAGTTATTTTGTGTCATTGTTTCACACGTCAGCCTGCTGGTTCTCATTGTGGAAGTTCAGTGTTGTGGTTAACAGTGGTTAACCTTGATCTGTGTGTCTCAAATGATGCCATGTTGGGTCTTTGAATTTGAGGAAATTGGGCATGGAAAGTCCTTGAAAAGTCATTGAATTTGACGTTTCAGAATATGTGGGAACCCTGTAGCACCCCGCGGTCCTCTCCCCCCAAAGTAGGTTGGAAAAACGGGAGACGCAAACGGGCACGTTTTGAACGGGCACTGCACTAGTACAGCTGACTCCACCCATATGGTGTCCCAAGTAGGTCAGAGCAAATGAACACATAATTTAGACAATGATTTCTTAAATTCCCTCTCCCCAGCAACGTCTGTGACTTTGCTCTAAGTAGTAGACAATAATTCCTGAAAATAATTGCTTGTCTCTTAGATACTCTGACTTTCTTGTAGCAACATGTGTTCATCATGGCTTTGCTCGAATCATACAGGATGAAAAGAAAACTGCCATAGAAGTCATTTTCAACACACTCTACACACTATATATATATATATAAGATCCAAAAGTGCATTTCTGCATGAAACATGCAGCTGCTTTAATCCATATGCGTTGTTTAAAAACAGCGGTCTATTGTAGGGCTGCTTGATCATAGCAAAAGTCATCATGATTACTTTTTAACAGTGGATTTTCTTGAACTTTAAATATAATTCAGCTGAAAAACTAATTAAAAAATAAATATAACACACACACACACACACACACACATATATATATATACATACATACATACATACATACATACATACATACATACATACATTTAAAAAGATTATATGAAAACTACTGAAAACAACATATTCCAGTCAGTAACTCAGTGAAAGCAGGTGAAAGTGCACCGCTGTAAAGGAAAGGGGTGCGCTGGATCACAGCATCATTGTGAAACCGAATGCACAGTAATTCTTTTATCTCGATTATCTTGTTTTCATAAACGTTGGAAACCAAAATTGTAATTGAAAATAAAATCTGATTAATCGCCCAGCCCTAATTAATTGCAATTGTATTAATATGTAAAAGTAATTTATAGTGGGCCAGTCTTCACAAAATAAACACTTTCAATGCTGATATTTTCAGATGTTATTAATCAGAAGACATGATTTTTCTAAATATAATTTTACCACATAATAAAGGAGCTTACAGCCGTCTGTCAAAAACAGTTCGACAGGACTGTTGTATTGAATAATTAAACACATTTTTTGTCCAGTGTTTTGAAAATGATACAAGATTTCTTAATGTGGAGAGCATGCATGATAATGTAATGGTGTTGGGAAATAACATATCATCCCTGTAGACATCTAAATTATAGGCTAATCTTAATGGTGTTTGGTTTGGTTGCTTTTGGATGAATGTGTTAATTAATATCATATTTCTGATCTCTTTCCTGCCAGATGAGACCATGGTCATCAACGTCTTCTGTGGTGTCGTGTCTGGAGTCCTGTCCTCCTCTCTGGCCAACCCCACCGACGTCCTCAAGGTGATTCTTATCTGTTCACCAATATATCAATCAATATCAAGACAGTTCCTTAAAGAAAGAGCTGCAAATCAACCGAAACAAATGTTTTTTTTCCCTGGGTATCAGGTCCAGTTTCTCATGGTCTAAATGTTACTTATTGTCTAGACTTTTGTGCCAAGAGAATAATAATTAAACTTGTAAATTGTTGAGTAAAAATGTTAAGATTTACAGCAAAGTTCTGTAGAAATGATCAACAGAAATTCGATTAATGTAAGAATCGAGATTGTTCTAAGATTCTGAATCCATTCACAGCTTCCAAAAATCTTTCTTTTTTTTAATGTTTTTTTCTACTAAAGAACCTAGATATTGCAACTGATGGACAGTAACCCTACACACCAAGTCAAAGTTGTGTCAAGCATTATTGTGTGATTTCTTGAAAAATCACACAAAATACCAGTTTTATAGTCTTACTTTGTGTGCAATTTAATTTCTGAAATAGAGACAGCACATTTAAGCCCTGCCCACACCGGAGGGAAAAACAATTCATTGCTCTCTGTTGACTTTGTATTGCGTGATGGTGCCTCCTTATCAATTCTGTCTGCTAACAAACAACAGAAAAATGCCTAAAAGCTGCTGTGTGGTGGGATGCACTACCAGCAGGGTAAAGAAACAAGAACTACGTTTTTATAAGCTGCCGAACCGAAAAACAGACAAAAGCGGATAAAGGCGTATACAGACATGAGGCATCAGCAATAAGACTTTTGTGAAATCATAATCAAATATACAAATGTCAGTTTTAGGCTGACTATATTTCTGTAAGTTAAGCTAAAGCATTTTCACAGTATGCAACGTGTGTTATAGTGCAATGTGGATAAATCAGAAAGCTGTGTAGTATTATGTTTGCAAGTGCCTTAGCTTGACGTAATGAATCATCCTAATGAAAAAGAATGGGTCAGATCAGATGTATTGCTGCTGCGCTGTGAAGAAAGTTAGTTTGGAGCCCTGCAGCGGCTAAATGTGTTTGACCTTTTTGTTTGTTTGTTTGTTTGTGTTTGTTCCAGATCAGAATGCAGGCGCAGGGCAGTCTGCTCCAAGGCAGCATGATGTCCAACTTCATCAACATCTACCAGACAGAGGGCACCAGAGGCCTGTGGAGAGTGAGTACTGGATTACTATGTGCATTATGTATACGAGTATGGATACTGTGCTCCGATGGTTCCCCATTCATTCATTTATGAGGTATTAATTGTTATTGGGCCTGATGGTCGTAATAGAAAATGTAAACTTAAACTAAACAAAATGTAACTGAGACCTAAGTGGATAAACTGCCATTAGTCTTTTCTTCATTTAACAGCTGCTAACTACAAGCAAATCTTTAAAGCGGTTATAATGTTTTTTTTATAATAAATCAAATGTGAAAACAATGTGAATGGTGACGCTTGTAGTGATGAGCCTACAGAGAATTATCAGCTGAATCTGCAGCTCCCCTCAGCTTTACTGAGCTTTATAGTTTCAGCTCATTTTTTATCTGTCCGGCTGCAACTTTAAAAGCTCTAAAAAGCCGCTGTACACTATACCTGCTCAGCAGCAAAAAGCAGACAGACACAGTTAGAGACGAGCTGGTGAACATAGTGGAGCATTTAGCAGCTAAAGAGACAAATATTTCCCTCAGGAGTTGGTAAAGACCAAAAAAAAAACATTCAGTAAACAGTGACACGCGCTGTGCCCTCCAGCTGTCAGAGAGAGACAGAGACAGAGATTACAGTTTGATTGCCTGTCAGTGATTTTATCGTTCATAAAATCGCTCTGAGAGTGATCCCAACAATATTGGTCTCCACTGTTGTGGTGTGGACTCTGCCATCCACTGGAGTTAGGACAATTTTTAATACTATATATTTATGAATTAGTTAGCGATATAGTTACGGTCCTTGGTGTGGACAGCCCTTAAGAAAGAGATACTGGAGGCCAGGGGAAACGCTTAGCCCCGTTATAAAAGGAAAATGACCTTTCAGCTGCTCCAAAATGATCGTATCTACATGTTGTATATTTTTATCTAGCAATATGAGCTTGTTGTATGTCTAGTCACCTCTGTCCAATGAGTTGTACTGTGATAGTGTTACAGTCAGACATATTTTCTTCATCCTCCTCCTCCTCCTCCTCCTCCTCCTCAGGGTGTCATCCCCACAGCGCAGCGAGCAGCCATTGTTGTCGGAGTGGAACTTCCTGTCTATGACATAACAAAGAAGCACCTCCTCCGCTCTGGCCTCATGGGAGACACTATTTTGACACATTTTATGTAAGTGTATTTATTCTTAAACTCTCCTGTATGATCATACATGTCTTTAAGTAGTATTTTAGCAGAAGCAACTGCTTTTGTTTATCAATATTTGTTCAACTTTTGATTGAAACGCCTCAGCTTTGCACTGGTCTGATAAGCTTGTTCCATGTCTGGTTGTGTGTACAGTTCAAGTTTCACGTGTGGCTTGGCGGGGGCGCTGGCCTCCAACCCCGTCGACGTGGTCCGGACCCGTATGATGAACCAGCGAGTTTTGTCAGGAAGCCCCATGTATAAAGGAACACTGGACGGAGTGATGCAGACGTGGAAGAACGAGGGCTTCTTCGCCCTCTATAAGGGATTCTGGCCTAACTGGCTGCGGCTGGGGCCTTGGAACATCATCGTATCCTTTAAAACCTAGTTCCTAGTTAAACCGAGTTCCTTCACAGGGGATCGCTTTTTGTTCTTGGAAAAATTGTGGAATTCTATAAAAAGAGATTAAATTGGATCTGAAATGTGTATCTATCCAGATATACTGTAGACCAGTGATTCTCAACTGGTAGGTCGCAACCCAAAAGTGGGTCACAGGGCAGTTTTGAGTGGATGTAGATGTGTGCGTGGGGGAAAAAAAAGGTTGATGGAAAAAGTCTACACAGAATTTCTGATGCTGCGCTTTTACTTTGAAAGACCTACATTTCCCATTACGCAGCGTGCATGCAGTAGCGGAGGGGTCCCCAACCAGCGGGCCGCAAAGCATTTGCTACCGGACCATGAGGAATATAATAATAAATAACATATAATGTAATAACATTGAT
>JAOVVB010066253.1:0-14154 GCA_028570985.1 Heterobranchus longifilis | reverse complement strand
TTGAAATATTGAGGTGTATTTCTTGAAATATTGAGGTGTATTTCTTGAAATATTGAGGTGTATTTCTTGAAATATTGAGGTGTATTTCTTGAAATATTGCGATGTATTTTTCTGGCCAGGGGATCCAGAAAGAGGTGGAAGTTTGGATAGCAGACGCAGTAAAACGACATTTTGTTGCTGCGTCTGAGTTTCATGTGGTCTGAAACGGAGCAGAATCTGAGGAGGGCCAAAGTAAACGGTGTCTGCGATGGCCGCAGTTTTAATCCGTGATATTCCTCCATGATGTAAAGCTGCAGCCCTCTGCACACGCAGAACACTGCAGCATTGTTGTGTCCCGGCTCTTAAGGAGGCTGTGATTCATTTACTGGCAGGGCGTTTTGGATCTGCGTTCTGTGTTTCTCTCATCCTCACTTCTGTCGTCAGATCCATCATTTCTAAAGCAAACTGCTTTCTTTGTTTATGAAGAATGTTTCTCTCCGATACTTCATCAATTCAAACTCTGTGTACGGCTCTGAAAAGTGGTATTTGTTGTGAGGAATAAAGAAGTGAAGTGTTAGTAGTATCTCCAGCACTTGGAGTATGAGTCTGGCAGTATTCTGAGATTCCTCATTGATTACACTGCTTCTTTGTGCAGAGACAGCAGAGTGCAGAACTGCTGCAACACTGCTCTCTGCTGACACAGCCCGGAATAATACACACACACACACACACACACACACACACACACACACACACTTCATCTGAAGTATGCATGCTGGGTTTCTGCTCATTTTAAAGATTTTATGAGTGCTGTTTAATGCTTTGCTTGGATGTATGAAAAGCAGATTTGTAAAAAGCACATTCATTATTTCATTATTTACATTATTTAAGCAGGTAAAAGTCTCATTGAGATTAAATTCTCTGCTGAGGGCAGCAGAATATGGAACTGCAAAATAAAACATAAATAAATAAATAAATGACGTGATAAGTAGATTCATATGTCATTACATGTACCAGAAATAATATATATAAATATAAATGTAGGAATGAATTAATTGATAAAATGTGACATAAATTAATATTTCTGTTTTAATTCCACTATTCATTTACTTCCCTATTTAATTTTCCCTTTTATTTTTTAATTTTATTTTTTAATTAATTAATTAATTTAGTATTCAAAATGTATTTTTACATGTATTTATTTATAAACATTCCTATTTTTTTTCTCGAAACATTACAACATTATTTACATTATTAATCTATAAAAGAAAATTATATTTCTGTTTTAATTTTCTTATTTATTTGAACAATTCAAAGGGAAAATAATAGCCTGCAGAAAATAAATGAATGCATTAAAAACATAATGAAATAATAAACACTATTTTATGAGAAAAAAAGTCTCGTGTTTCGAGAAAATCCCAATAAAGAACATATTATTATTATTACACATTAAGCATGTTTCTGCAGCCCTCAGGTCACTCTTGAAAAAAATGATTTTAATCTCAATGAGACTTGGACCTGCTGAAATAACGAATATGTATTTCTGAGATCTGATCGTCTCTGTCCTCCCCCCCCCTCAGGTCTGCGTTGCTCTGATCCCGGATCAGCGATGACAGCGGAGAGATGATGCAGCGAGCGGCCCTGTCCCTGCAGCTCCTGCCTCTGTTGGACGTTTACTGATTCACGCCACCGCCAGAGGACGATGTCTCCCCGCGAGCGCTTCTGAGGGGACGCACCGTGCACCATGGCAGGAGAGACTCGGCGAATGTCCGCTGAGTCCAAACTGCAGGATGAAGGCACGGCGCTGGACAAAACCACAAAGGAGTCTTCAGAGCACTTTTCACGCAGCGGCACGGAGGCCAGGGCCGAAAAAAACCTAGAGAAGTCACGGGACTGTCCTCAGCAGCAGCAGCAGCGAGAGGCGGTGATTCGGCCGCAGCAGACGGGGAAGATCGACTTCCGCTCGCTGCAGAACCAATCGAACAGGACTTGGTCGAGCGGCAAAGGCGGCCCCCAGTCCCCGAGCGGCGGCAAGGGCCGCAGCCGAGAGAAAGGGAAGCGCTCGGGGAAGACGGAGCGCGGCGCCAACCCGCAGCAGCTGTACAGACTCAGCATCACAAATCCACGCACCGTCGGCATCGCCTACCCGCAGCAGAAGGTCACGCCGCAAAAGAAGCTGGAGAGCAGCCGCGGCCCGCCGGTGACGGGCAGCTACAGATTCCACGTCCCGAGCATCCCGGAGAGAGAGGCGGAGCTGCAGCAGGAGGAGCTCAGCTACAGCCGCTGCTTCACGGAGGCGTCCTCTAACCTCACCGCCACAAGTTGTACCTCAAGTGGAACGCCGTCATCGCACGCCATGCTGTCGCAGCAGCAGCCGGCGGCCTCCATGGAGGGCACGGCGCCCGCCGCTCAGCTGATCCTCGCTGACTTCCAGATGAGCGGCTCCAACGTTTGGCCGTCTCCAGAACGGACTTTTAACGGTGCTAACTACGGCGTGTCGTCGCAAAAATCTGAAGCTAATAAGGCGTTTGTGCCGCCGCCGCCGTTTCAATACGGATATAATTTCCTGGAAGAATCCACCTCTGACTCTTTCCCGTGCGAACAGAACGCCCAAGACTTTACGGACTCCTCGCTCGCTTCTGTCCACAACTCCTTTACCTTCGGAGACGTCGCTCAGAACGCCGCCGCGTCGTTCAGTAACGAGCAGCAGCAGCCGGAGGACAGAAGCTCTTACCCTCAGCAGTTTATCCAAACGGCGTCCGCTCAGTGTCCGAGGAATCTGAGCGAGGACTCTGCGAGCAGCGACAGCTCCCAGCAGTCAGAGCAGGGGAAGACGGAGGACGCTAATGCACAGGCGGACGGCAGGGACGCCGCCGCCGCCGCGAGTAAGAGGAACCCCAAAGACACAAACCAAAGAATCATTCAGGGAAGCGTGCACCACGCGAGAAACATTTCCCAAATGCACTTTCCCAGCAAAACATTCAACAACAACATTCACGCTGTGCCTTTTGATAAAAACATCAATAATAAGGTTCTAAACAGGTTACCGCACTCGTGGGAGGGGCCTAATAACAATAATAATAATAAGACGTATTCAGCAGCTGATGCAGTTCAGTACACGGATATGAACGACAAGTTTCAGTTTCAGAACCAGTCGTCTAAAAACAGCAGAATGACGTGGCAGCAGATCCGCCCCCCCGCCGCCAACGCAAGCAGAATGGAGATATCTCGGCAAATAAGCAATCAGAAAATGCCGTACATGGTTTCCCCGTCCGCCGAGTGGCAGGAGGAGAATAAATCCCACAAACTGCACGGCGGCTCGCTGAAAAGCTCGTTTCAGAACGGCAGAAGCGGCGACGGCTTTTCGAACCAACGACCGGAGAAACACAACTCTACTACGTTTAAAGTGGAGATGAGCCACGCACAAGTTTGTGAATCCAAAAATAAGTATTTCGGATTAAACCAGCCTCTTCCGGCTGCAGCGTCCAGAAACTACAGCTATCCTCCGCTGCAGGTCCCGCCCATGGGGCTGATGATGGTGTCGCCGTACGAGTCTCCGCTGCCCTCGCCGGTTCATAACCCGGCCTCCAGCAGCACCTGCTCCTCGCTCTCCCCGGCGTCCACCAGCCCCGTCAACATCAGCTCCGAGGACAGTCAGATGTCAAAGTCGGCGCCGCCTCACCCGTTTTATCACAAATCGGATCACCTGAGCTCGCACCAGTTTCACGCCGACGCGCCGCGGAGCTTCGCCAAAGACGACATGATGAGCTACCTGCAGAACGGCACGCACCCCAAGATGGACGCCAACAAAGGTTACATGGACAGTTTCGGCGTGGAGCACCACCAGCCGCCGCCGCCATACTCTGCACATCAGCTGTTGGCGACCTCGCTCGCCGCGGCGAATCTGGACCAGCTGGACGTGCTCCTGACGTGCAAACAGTGCGATCAGAACTTCAACAACCTGGCGTCGTTTCTGGGCCACAAGCAATACTGCGCGCAGCACACGTACGCACAAAACGACCTCAAGGACATATCAAAGATGGAGGACGGCAGGAAGTTTCACGCAGAGCCCGCAAAGGCCGCGAGTCTTTCGATGCCGCGGTGCCCGTCTGACCTTCACCTCTCTCTGCTGGGCCTCAATAAAAACGGAGAGCTGATTTCTGACGGCGAAACAAAAGGAGACAACAAAGACGATCCGATGAAACTCAACTTGTTCTCCGGTCCCGGTAACCTCCCGGTCCCGCTCCCCGAGCTGGAAATGGAGGACGCCAAATTAGACAGCCTGATCACAGAAGCACTGAACGGGCTCGGATATCAGTCAGACAACGCAGAGATCGACAGCAGCTTCATCGATGCGTTCGCCGATGACGACCTCACAACCATCAAAGCAACGTCGAATAAACAAAGCGTGAAAACCAAAGAATCCCTCGTCTTTGAGAGCAAAAACAAACTGGGGGACGAGCGCTCCTTCACGCAGGGAAAGTATTTTTATGACTCTGACGTGGAGAAGACGGAGACGGATAAACAGCACACGGAAATCAAACTGGAGAAAATATCTCTGAAACAAGAGGAGAAAATCAACATCAAAAAAGATCATAAAAATTCAAGAATCGCCCCGAGGGAGAAGACGCGGGAACAACAAGACAACAACAAAGTTAAAGAGGTGAGAAAACTGTGCAAGACTGAAGATGAAAAAAGGTTTCTCTTATCCAGCAAGTTCTCAGAGCGCTGCGGCGCCAAAAGCTTCCAGGACGGCTCCTCTGCTCTCCGAGGCTCGACGCAGGCCTCCACGTCTCCGACCTCGAGGAGCGGCGTGAAAGAGAGCAAGAGGAAAAGCACCGGGGGCGGCACCTGGAGCAAAGAACTCATCCACAAAATAGTCCAACAGAAGAATAAGCTCCACAAGCTCCACGTTAAAGGAACTAAAAACCTGCAGTTCTCTTTAGTGATGGAGAGGCTGACGCCCGCCGTGCAGAACCCCGCCTTCGGAGAGTACGACTACGTCTCGGACTCGGACGACGAGTGCGAGCCCGTGAAGATCGCGAGCCAAGGCCGGCTGAGTCAGAGCAGCCGCTGCAAATACACCTACACCAAAGAGTGCAAATGGAGAGCGAGGAGCGAGAGGGACCAGGCGGCGTGGAGACACGAGTCCAAGGAGTGTTTTGAGGTGAAGAAGAGCGAGGAGGTTTCTCTCTCGCCGGAAAAACACCACCAGAGGCTGCGGAGGCGGGGGAGCAGGTCGTCCACGAGCAGCGAGCTCAGCACGTCTGTGAGCGACAGCGTCAACAGCCCCAAAAGCATCGACTCCGACTGCGAGAAGAAGACGGACGTCAAAAAGACGCCGGAGAGGAAGACATACGAGAGATCCTCCCCGCAGAAGTTGTGTAAAGAGTCCAGCACACTGGCGCTGACGTTCACGAAATCTGTCAAGAAGTACAACATGGACAAAGCAATTCTGCCGGAAAACAAAGACGGCACGGAGGATGGGAAGAAGAATCCAGAAGATCTGGTGTCAACGTCACAAAAAGCAAAAGACAAAAGTAAAAGCTCTCCCAATCAAAAATCAAGAGAGAAGATGGTGTCTCCCAGAAAAGAAAGTTCGGACAGAAGGACGGATCCGTGCCCCAAAGAAGAACTAACAACCAACAAGCCGCCACAGTTTGACGCACGCTCTCCTACGATTAACAAAGAACCTGATTTCAATATTGACGGAAACACCAAAACAAGCGAGGGGCCGCACCACGCCACAGACGGCGACGCTGTCTGCAAACAGCCGATCGCTTTAGACCTGGACGCACACAAACCTCTCTGCACCTCCCTGATGGACGACGTGTGTCTGTCTCCGACTGAAAGCCACGGCCCGCTGATACAGAAAGATCCGCTGCACCTCATGCCCTACCCCCTGGATCAGGAGCAGGCGCTCCTGAAATCCCCGCTGTCATTCGACACCTCGTCGATGTTCGGGGATCTGGCGGGATTCGACAGCGGCCTCTACTCGGACATCCAGAAGGACGGTTTCCATTCGATAGAGAGTGTGGCGGATAAAAAGGAAGAGTTTGTGACTTCCTTCTCTCCCTTTCTGGAACAAAGAGACTGGAATCTCATCGTGAGCCCCGTGCTGCCGGAGGAGATATCTCAGAGAGAAGAAAGAAGAGAGGAAAAGAAATCCGATTACAATCACGTTCCTCTGTCTCTGCCGGAGAAAATAATCGACTGCGGCGCAAATCTCAACGGCTGCGCGTCCGAGGACGAGCTGGAGATAAAACGAATCGTGAACGAGCTTGAAAACCAGCTGCAGACGACGAAGTTGGAAAGCCCTCCGTTACTGTCTCCGGATGTCCCCAAGCAGCTGAAAATGAGCAAATTCTCACCGTTACGTCTCAGCGATGAGTCGCAGAGTGGAGACATGACGTGTCCCGTGCAAACCGTCGGCGTTCCGGTGCCGCCGGAGCCTTTCACCGAGCCGTGGTCCAGTCCGTTCCAGTTTGAGCTCATGGGCGGACACCACAGTCCCCACACGTCCCCGATCCACAACACACCAGGGCCGCTCGAACATTTCACCGAAAAAGACGACGATGACGACAGTGCACCAAGTTTCATCACCGCCGCGGCGCCACATATCGAACATCTGGAGAGAAACGGTGGGAAAGAAACAAAAGAGGAGATTTTAGAGCAGAAGAGATACACAGAAAACCTCATGAAAAGCCTGGAGGTGATTTCAGACTCTATATTCAAAAAAGAACCCATCATATCAGAACACACGGAGCCGGGTGTTTCCTCTCAACAACATCAAGAGATTGAATGTCAGAGAGCGAGAGAGGAGCACGGTGAAAAGGAAGCAATTACCGGCAAGGAGAATATATTATCACCTGCAAATATCAACGAGCAGAATATTGAATTCATCCTGAATGAGTCACAGTCGTCTCTCTCCGGCAGCGCTGACCCCGCGGTCGATGGAGAGCAGCCAATTTCATCAGAGCCGGCGGAAAACAATGAGACTGAAGTCGCATCAGAAGAGGAGATCACCGAGGATTCGAGCGAGTCAAGCGTGGTGACGGAGGAGTCCGCAGGGGACGCAGAATCAGTGAATCAGTTATTTAAAAGCAGCAGCGACGGGCCGGAACATTCGACCACAGACGGCTATGAGGAAGCAGAAGTTAACCGTCCGTTATCAGCGGCTCTGCTGGACGAGAAAATCCAGGCTGCAGTGGAAGAACAATCCTCTGATCATCATGATAACGCCACAGACACTGATGATGAATTAAAGTGCACAGACGAGGAAATAACGGTCGAAACGGCGGATCTTTTGATCGGATCTCCGTGTAAAAGCCCTGCTACGCTCACGGATCTGTCGGTGGAGATCGTCACCACGGAAACGCCCTGCAGCCCGATACTGGTGGAAACCAACACAGAGAGTCATGGCTCACCGCTCCCAAACTCCCAAAGTAATCTGCTGATTCTCTCACAGTCTGATGACGGCAAAGTTTCCCCGTTCGACGACTCATTAAAACCCGAAACCGCTCTGAAACAAGAAGAGATTTTAAACGTTCAGGACATCAAAGAACAACTTCCCGTCGATTTCATGGCAAGTCACCAAAACTCTCCGTGCAGAGAAGAAGAGGTGGAGGAAAGTGTTTTTCTGCACACTGCTGCTGCTGCTGCTCCAACAACAACTTTATCAAATCAAACACCCGTGCACAAATGGGACGAGGATTCATGTCAAAGCAAATGTGAAATCTCAGTGCAGTCGCCCGAAGAAGAAAGCAAAGAAGCTTCAAACGGTGACGAACTCCTGAACACAACAGAGTATTCGTTGATCAGCCCGCCGCCCCTGGACCTCGGCATCATAGAGTGTAAAATCCCGACCTGTGAAACTGCCGTTCCCTCTCCGCTCCCCGTGAGCAGCGCTGCAGAACTGCCACCGGAAATGTCTCTGGAAAAGAGAGATCCGATGTACGATTTCAAGCTCAGCCCTCTCAACTACGACAGCATCTCCGACGAACCTCCGCAACTCAATCAATACGACTACAAACCGGTTTCACCCGCCGCTAAACCTGAAGAGCATCCGGAGGACTGTGAACGGAGCGTTAACCCCGCACTGATTTTTACCCAAACTGACACAGACACAGATAAACTGAATTCATCAGATGAACCTCTGAGTTTGAAATTCACGTGTTTCCCATTGCCACCTGAAATCCAAAGCAAAGATTCCCAAGATGTAAAAACGGAGATTTGCCACGATCTTCACGCTGACCTGCAGAGAACGGATGAATCAGAGGATTCTCACGAAGCTTCTTCTTCTGCTGAAAGTATCAGAAAAGACATCTCAGATGGTCCGCCCACTCCCACGCCGCTCTGTGAAAATGAACCTCTTCCGTCAGAGAAGACAACAGAGCACCAAGAAATACCACAGAAGAAGACACAGAGCAACGCTCCACAGGGGAAAGAGCTCTGTGAAATCTGCCTCATGTGTTTCAGGACCGTACCCGGATTAAAGAGACACAAAGCCATGAAACATTCGGTCCGCAGTGAAAAACACACGAGCCATCAGGGGGCTATTTCTGAAGCATCACAGACTGCAGAGAAAGAAGATGATTCACAGAGCTTCTGCCCGACAAAAATAGACGAGACGAGTGGCACTCTCGTGTCTAAAGAGACGGAGACGGTCCTGGAGGAAACAGAGACAAAAAATGCAACAAAAGCAAAGAAGAGTAACAAAGCACGGAAGAACAAAAACAGTGATGCAAACATAAAGCCTGACCCGTTCTCTGACGAGCTTCTGAAGATTTTAAAAACAGACATTCTTCAAGCTGTAGCTCCCGAATTCAAAAGCAGCAGACTACAAGAGCTGCGTAAATCTCCAGCAGATGAAAAGCAGCAACTCCCTCCCTCTGTTACAAACTTTGACGACACACCTCAATCTCCGGCAAAAGAAACTGAAGTGGAGCCAAATCAAAACACGGATACAGAAGAATGTGTAAGCATGACTGAGATGGCAAATGGGGAAGTGTGCACGGATAATAACATGGAAAGTGTAACATCTGTTGACGCGATCAGAGAATCTGACGAGACGTGTGAACAGAAAGCATCAGAAGAAGAAGAGAGCCTCGCCCGAGAGATTCTCAGCAAAGTGTCAGCCGTGGAGATAAAAAGCGAGACAAACGGCGTCCCCTCAGAAGAGACGACACACCCTCTCTCCCATCTGAGTCGCCCCCCTCTCAGCCCGCCCGACATCAGCCCCGATCTGAAGGCGCTGCTCGACGACGACACCACGTTCTCGCAGCTGTTCCCCAGAGACGACGAGGCCAAGAGGAAAAAGTGCCCGAGGGTCTACAGCAAAAGAAACAAAAGACAGAAGCTGTCGCACGATGCAAACGGGACGCAGGACGACCCTCCTTCTGAAAGCAACGATCAGAAAAACCAAACGGAGCGAGACAATCAAAGATGTGAATACGAGACGATATCCATCGACGACGCCATCATGTTGAATATGTGCCACAACAGCACGCTAAAGTCGGATGTTAAACTAAGTGATCGGCAGGATGTTCGTGAAGATATCGGCAACTCGGATGCACTCGAGACTGTTGATAAATCTTCCATTGAATGGAGCGGCGGCTCAACGGCGCCCTCTGACTCCGGCACGTGTAAAGCAGAAGAGCCCCCTGCTGCACCCAGCCCGCCGCCCCCGCCATCTGCTGCAGAGCCAAAGACCGCCCAAACCTTCCACAGCATCGACATCCAAAACATCAACACCACGTTCCAGCTCCCCGAGATCCAGTTCTTCGACCCTAAAAAAGAAATCTCCGTGCCTCCTCCTCCTCCTCCTCCTCCTCCACCTCCTCCTCCGCCTCCTCCTGTGGCGGCCGTCGACGTGGAAAACAAAGACGAAGAAAAGTCCAAGAAAGCGACGGAGCGGCGTGGCAGGAAACGGCAAGACGGCGGAATAAAAGTCAAAGACAAGCAGTACAAGTGCAAAGTGTGCTTCACCTGGTTCCTCACGCTCGGCGAGCTCAACTTTCACAAACTCTCCCACAACCCGTCGCCGCCGCCGACGTGCTACATGTGCGTGCAGCGTAAGTTCAGCTCCAGGGAGCAGCTGAGGGACCACCTGCGGGAGAAACACGCCAAGAACAAGACGGGGATCTGGACCTGCGGGATGTGCCTGAAGGAGATATCGGACGTGTGGATGTACAACGAGCATTTGCGAGAGCACGCCACTCAGTTTGCGCGGCGGGGTCAGACGCAGGGCTCCATGTTGGGTTGCTTCATGCAGGAGACGGCGGTGAAGAACTTCATCACGTCCATCATGCAGCACCGGCCGAGCAAAGCCAGCAGAGAATCCAGCAAAGCCACTAAAGAGCCGGAGAAAGCTGCAGACAGCGGGAAAACCTCTGAGGCAAAAGTTCACAAAACTAAAAGCAGCAGCAGTGGAGCGAAGCAGAGCGCGCCGCTCGAGGTCCTGCACAAAACGGAGACGCCCAAAAGCGTGGAGATGCACCCCAACTGCAAAGATCCGTCCAGAGACTGCCACCACTGCGGGAAGCAATTCCCCAAACCGTTCAAACTGCAGAGGCACTTGGTGGTGCACAACCTGGAGAAGATCTTCCTCTGTCACAAATGTCCCGTGTCGTATCAGGAGGCGCAGGAGCTCAAAGGTCACCTGAAGAGCGCGCACGAGGAGGTGGAGGAGCTGGATTCCAAACACACCACGCTCTACACCTGCGAGCTCTGCGCCGACGTCATGCACGTCATCAAAAAGTCCTTCATCTGCAGCACCTGCAACTACACCTTCTCCAAGAAGGAGCAGTTCGACCGGCACATGGAGAAGCACCTGTCGGGCGGCAACAAGATCTTCAAGTTCCGCGGCGTTCTCAGACCCGTCATGGCGTCCAAAGAAGACGATTCGCCCGCGAGCAAGAAGAGGAGAATTCTCTCCGACAGCCAGCAGGAAAACAGCTCGGACAGCGGCATCGCCAGCGTGTGCTCGCTGCACTCTTCCGAGTCTTCGAAAACCTCCGTGTCCACGGCAGACGACTCCACGCAGACCGTCGTGAACGAGTGCCGCGGCGACGCCAACAACGTGAAGACGGAGGACGTCGCGGAGGAATACTCAGAAGTACTCGTGGAGACGGATAGCTGCACGAGCTCTTCAGAATCTGCGGCGTCAAAGAAAGAGGACGCGTCGACTCTTCTTGAAAAAGAGGGACAATCGATTACTGAAGCGTGCGACGTGAAAGAGGAGGCCGTGACGTGGGCGCCGCCGGAAGAGGAGGAGACGGCGAAAGCCGAGGACGGCTCCGCTGAAGCTGAAAGAAAAACAGATTCACTTCCACCGAGCGACGACTCTTCAACAGAAAATCAAATAACGTCACCCGAGTCGAAGCAGGAAGCGGATGTGACGAACGATCACTCGTCCAGAGCTTCCAGTAATGACGGCAAACAGCCGCCCGTCGCCGCCGCCAAAACAACGGACAACGCCAAAAGCACGAAGGAGTCCGCGCCGCTCCTCCTCCACTCCAAGGTTTCCCTCGGCGAGGACAAAGAATCCGTGAAACCACAGAAGAAGAGAAAAGACACGAAATCCCCCCACGGCCTGCAGAGGGTTTCCTCTCCGGCCGCCACGCAGGAGAACTTCGGCGTCTTCGACTCTCGCGCCAAAAAGAAATTCCGGCCGAGCGGCAAGAGCGCGAACCCGCCGCTGCAGAGGAAGTCGGACGACTACCCGGTGCTGTCCTCGGTGCGGGACGACGCCGTTAGCAACAAGATCGTCTCCAAAAAGAACTTGAAAAGAAGTCTGCTCGATAGCTGCGCGCAGAAGAAAGCGGACATCGCGTCGACGCCGCTCAACGGGGACTACAAAACCAAAAAGGGACATCTGGGGCGTCCTCTGCACCCCCCGATTTCCAAAGTGTCTTCAGTCCCCATGAACAATTCTCTGAATAAACCGAGACCAAAGATGGGGGTCCGGGCGATGGAGAGCCACTCGTACCGGACCGCAGAGTCCCAGAACCACCTCCTCAGCCAGCTGTTTGGCCAAAAACTCACGAGCTTTAAGATTCCTTTACGGAAGGACACGTCCGAATCCATTAACTGAGCGTGAGGAATCTGTGAATAAGAGACTGTACATTTAAATGTTTTTAAGACAATTCATTATGGTGAATGAGATTGCACAGCTCTTTTCTGTGAAACGCTATCTGTTTTTTTGTTTTTTTTTACGTAGTCACTTTATGTCTTCTGTGTTTTTTATTACACAAATGTGAGGACGGAACGGCAGAATCTTTGGGGGTCAAAAAAAAAAAATGAATCGTTGCTTTTCCTTATATTTTCAGAGATTATATTTCATTTACATAAAAAGGAAAGAAAAAAAAGAATACTTGAAAATACAGTAAAATATTTTCTTTTAAAGATCTTATTCTGCAAAAGGACCAAATGACATCGTAACTGACCTGGACTATTGTCTGTGCACCTTTCATACATGCTTCCCACATATTCGTTTTGTATAATATATTATATATATTTTTTAACTTTACTGTACTGCATTGACATTCAACATCATATTAGCCTTTTTGTATAAACATTACCTGGTGCTACGTTGTGTTTTATTGTAAATGTGAATGCCGATGTCCTCGGAAGGGAACATGAGATCTGTAGCAGTTACAGTTTAATTCATTTATTAAAGATACTGTGTAAAACATCCAAGTACTTCACCTGTACGGAGGACAGGACCTGCCGAAAATAAATACATAAATGACTCGGTAAATCAATGAATATGCCATTAAATGTGCCAAACATAAATGTAGGCAATAATTAAATGATATAATGTGACATAAAGTGATATTTATGTTTTCATTTCCTTCTTTATTTATTCACCTTTGTATTAATTCCCTTATTTATTTACTTTCCCATTTAATTTAATTAATTATTTTTATTTTTATTCTATATTCATTCTTACATCTATTAATGTACATTCCTATTTAATGTCCCTTTTATTTATTTATTTTTAAATATATTTATTTATTTTCTGTATTATTTAAAATACATTCAGAATAATAATAAAAAATAAAAAAATAAATAAAAAAATATATATATATGTATTTTATTCTAAATTTATTTAAAAATGTATTTCATTATTTTTTATGTGTGTATTTTATATATTATATAATAAATAGGGATAACAATGCAAGAGGGAAAATAATACAGAAAATGTATTAATTAATTTAAAAAATATTTTAGAAATACATTTAGAAAAATATATATACATACATTAAGAAATAATACAGAAAATAAATACATTTACAAATAAATTTAGAATAAAAAGTGAATGAATAAATAAAAAATATATTATTTTTGAAAGAAATAAAAGGGAAATTAAATAGGAAAGTAAATAAATATATGCAAGAATACATTTACAATAAAAATAAATACATTTAAAAAGGGAAAATTAAATAGGAAAGTAAATTAATAGTGGAAGTAATACACAGGTAAATAAATAAAGAAGCAAATTAAAACAGAAATATTAATTTATGTCACATTTTGTCAATTAATGAATGCCTTTCATATTATTTTTGGTGCATTTAATGTCATTTATCGAGTGATTTCTGTATTTCTTTGTGATTTCGGCAGACCCCGTCCTCTGTAGGTCTGTACGCTGATAGAACAGAAAATTAGGAAAGCTTCCATTGTATAAACTCAGGTGCATACAAGGACGTCACAGTCCCAGGACCTGGATTCGGAGTTCTTCCCATGCACTGATAATACCACACACAAATCACAAGCTCAATCTGTGTCTGTAACTCCAACTGTTTAATAATGAAAAGTATTTACTACTACAACAAAGGTGCTTTATCTTGTTTATACTGTACGTATCTTACATTGTATTATATTGTAGGTAGATTGTTGTTTCGGTGTAATGCTTCATGTCAAAGTTTTATTTTAATAATGTGCAAAAGAATGAGAGAAGAAAGGGAAAAGTGTAAAGTGGTTCTCTAAGTGCCTCGTTTATGGATGGTTATTAAAGATCTGTATTGATCTCTCCGTGCTCTTTTCTTCCTTTTGTTCCTGACGTGTTTTTGTCAAAATGTTCCATCTCCCGTCCCCGCGGCCCGCAGCTGTCATCACATGCATCACACATAGGGGGAGGGGGAGGGGGGGGGGGGGCTGCGGGTGCCTGCAGGC
>JAOVVB010066243.1:0-14154 GCA_028570985.1 Heterobranchus longifilis | reverse complement strand
TTTTCGATTCACTTAAAAGTCCCATAATATGCACATTTTCACATTCATACATGTATTTTGTGTTTCTACTAGAACATGTTTACATGCTTTAATGTTAAAAATACTTTATTTTTCTCATACTGTCTGTCTGAATATACCTGTATTCACCCTCTGTCTGAAACGCTCCGTTTTAGTGGCCGTCTCTTTAAGACCCTCTCCCGAAAAAGCTCAGTCTGCTCTGATTGGTTAGCATTTCCAGATCTTTCGCATCTGCGCTCTCAGCATTTCTGCACCATCATTGCATTTTTGATACTTTCACAGTATTTATACAGCACCTAGACCTATTTTATAATAAAAAGAGACATGGAAATCTCACTTTTTACAATACGGGACCTGCCCTGATTCAGTAGTTCTTTCATCAGTGACACTTTACACTAACAAATCTACATTTTCTGTGAGCTTTTCCAAGTTAAATGTAACTGACATTTCCACTTTCTCTTCCTCATTCCACAGGACTTAACCAGTTTGTATTTAAATCCAATAGCAGGATTATCTTACATATACGTAAGTGAGCCAATCCAAGACTATTTAAGACGGATTCAGACTCTTTAATCCACTTCCAGATTTAGAAGAGATTACAATACAAGGAAAATTGTTCACATTCAGAGTGACGCCTTATATTTAGGCAACAAAGGGAAATTATTTTGATTTATGTGTAAAAATCTTGACTAACTTTATGCACCATAACTTATAATAATGTGTCAAATGTGAATAACCAGATGATAAACTTTAAACTGTGAAACAATTTTTAAAAAAGGGGCATTTAACTGTCTAGTATGCTGTCTGTTTGAACAGGAGTGACTGAATTCTTTTGGAGTTGAGTCAGTTTGTTTAGCTGGATTTTGGGCGGCAGTCCATGGACACAGTGCTTTTTATCAGTCAGATTTAAGGACTGCTGCAGACTCCGTCAGCATCCCGAGAGGAGGAGGACTCCTCACTCAGATCGCATGTCAATACTCAAGAATGTAGATCTGTCACTACCCACAACTAAATATCATTTTTCCTCCCTTTCATTTCTCTCTCTTTCCCTCTCTTTGCGAGGCTCTTTGAAGTAATAGTGAAAGGATCCCAGACTGTAGCAAATTACCTGAGGACTGAAACATTTTTGACATAAGTCCTGAGAGACGGGGCGAGCCACTTTTCCTGGCGGCCCCTTTGGCGTTTTTAATCTGGGGCTGAGGGAGACAGCGGCGCTGACAGAATGATGGGACAGCTGGACATGCTTCCAGCAGCAACGGGCAAAAAGAAAAAGCCAGGAGAAGGGCCACTGCAGACATCTCACCACGGGGCCAACAACTCAGGACAGCAGACAGAAGCAGGACAAGTGTCCAGACGTTTGTGACTGGGGTGGCCCTAGTGGGACACTGACTTATGCAGGGGTGGCATGAAATATGTGCATGTGCACTCAAACTACTCATATCTATTTTAACCCCTTAGAGACCCATAGATGCATTTTTGTCTTTTTTAGGGGGTACAGGGGATCTTTAGGGGAAGATAGCAGGTCAACAGTCGCAAGGGTGCAGATTTAATTCCCCCAGAAAAAATTGAGCATCAAACACTTTATTTCCTGCATTCTCATGAATTGTTATGCACCAATTAATGGTGGAAATGTCTTTATTTATGTTTAGGAAAACACAAAATTCAGGCGTAGGCATTGTTGTGTCTGAGTGGCGTTCTAGCAGTTCTTCAAAATAAAAGTCCTCTGCTACTTTCATGAACTTATTGGGGCACATGCTCCAAATATTCATGGGGACGTGACTCATTTTCAAACCCCTTCTGCCTCCCAGCCTTTCTTGATCTTACTACAACGTTACATGACTTCCTGCTTTGCTCCCGTCATAATTACTACAGCCACTAGAGGGCACCACCTCACAATAAAACGTAGGGGTCATAATAAGCTGCTTGTACAAATGATCTATGGGGTCATTTTTTTGAGGGAGGACGGTCTCAAAATAGAAGAAGAGCGTTCTTTTTTGCTATACTGGTCTGTTCCGTTCAGGTGCTGTGTGCAGGGCTGTTAAATTCATGGTTTGTTGTGTTCTTTATAAATGTTTTTAAATGTAGATGTCATGGCAATTCATGATGTATTTTGGGAAGTTTGGGTCCCGGGGAGACACCAAATTTCTGTTTAGGGTCTCGAGCTGAAAAAGTGCCACCCCAGGCCACTCCCTAGACACGCCCCTGAGCATGACAAGAGCCCACAGGAGATATCCACCTCCTCCATCTTGACTTGACCTGGAGCCTCATCTCCAGTCACGGAGGATGGAAATTATATAATAAATGTTTTGGTAATTTGTGCACACGGTTTCACTAATGATAATTAATTGCAGGTTGAGAATATGTTACGTAACACTAGTTCATCATGCACCATGGCTTTATGGATGACAATGTCGATCAGTCAGTGCACCACTTTGGTCCAGACTAAAAAATCTCATAAAGGATGCATTGTTATTACATTTTGTTCAGACATGCATGGTCCCCAGAGGATGAATCCTACTGACGTTGGTGATTCACTGACTTTTCTTTATAGTGCCACTATCAGGTCAACATTTTAATCTATCAATGACATTCAGCCTCAGCTGTACTTTGGATTTAGTGCTAATTAGCAAATGTTAGCATGCTAATAAGCTAAGATGGTGAACATGGTAAACATTTTGAATGCTAAACATCAACATGTTAGCATTATCACTGTGAGCACATTAGCATACTGACATTAGAATTTAGCCAAAAAAAACAAACTCTGCTAGCTGCTAGCATGGCTGTAGACTCTTATTCACACTGGCTGTGATGTGAATTTCCGTGTTACGTTACTCACGGGAATTTGACCACTGGATCATATTCTGATTGTTTGTGTTGCTCGCGCGAGACGCATCGGTAGGCACCCGTTTCTTTCCGTCATCAACCATGGCTGTAATAATCACTTTTGCTGCTTTTGTATTTGTTGTCCCAGATACGTCGGAAAACTAAATGCTGTCCTGTCTGGATTCATGACATCATCCAGAGGCGCTCACAGCTCGGTGAATTTCACCAGGAAGAACGTCTGGATGACTGCCGCTTCCAGCACTGAGGTACAGATTTTGCCGTGATTTGAGATAAACGGATCAAAAGTCTTCATTCATGCTTTGTCAGGTCTGTCTGCAAGACGACAAGCAAACAACTTTTAAAATGGTTGTTTTCCGGATGGAGTTCAGGGCTGCAGGAGAATCTTAACACTGTTTGGCTTTGCGGCACAGCGTCATGCAAAATGTCACTCGAGATGAAATATTTCAACTTGCACGAATATGCGAATGACACTAATTTTACAGCATGTAGTTTTTACATTTAGGTTTTTGTACAGATTATGCAAACAAGATCTAACATGTGCTGGTGGATGGATTTTATTCAGACGCCAGGCTAGCTTTTCTCCCCCAAGCTCTCCTGCTGCTGTAGTTTTATATTTTCTTTATAGATCTGAGAGTGGTATCTATCTTTTCATGCAACTCTCAGCAAGAACGTGAATAAGCGTATGTCCCCAAATGTCAAACTATTGCTTTAATATTCAAAACCAAGTTGCAGAGACTTTAAATAAGACATTTGACTTCAAACAAAGACACAAAAAAAAGGAAACGAGAGGTCATTAAATTCAACTCTTTAGTGGACAAAGACATCGGAAAAATCCCCCCAAATCTCTCCAGGAGCTTGATTGTCTCTGCAAACACGCTTAAAGCAGACAGGAAGTAACTTGAGCCAAACAGGAGGGAATCAAATCAGACATAGCTAGCTTGTTTTTCAGGGCAGGACAATTATATTTGACATAAGGCGCTTTTCACTCATGCATCAGTGCTCTCCACTTTCATGGGCTGCTATCACATTGGTCCAGTGGTTTGCCTTTCTTCCTCTCAATTTTACAAAGTCATTTTGCTGGAGATGATGAACAATGGCCGCCTTTTCAGAGATCCTATAACCTTTTCTTCCTGAGGGACCCCCGCTGCAATCAAGTATGCAAGAGTGTATTGTCCAAATTGTAATCTTTGCAGCACTGCTTAGAGATATCTTTAGATTCAAAGTGCAATTAATTGTTAGCATGATCTCGCCTGAAATTGGGTTTCTATTGCAGGGAAAATTTGGTGTCTCCCCCGGGACCCAAACTTCCCAAATTACATCATGAACTGGCATGACATCTACATTTAAAAACACTGATAAAGAACACAACAAACCATGAGTTTAACAGCCCCGCACACAGCACCTGAGCAGAACAGACCAGCGTAGTTTTGAGTTTTGAGACCATCCTTTCCCGAAAAACGACCCCATAGGTCGTTTGTACAAGCAGCTTATTATGACCTGTATGTTTTATTGTTAGGTGGCGCCCTCTAGTGGCTGTAGTAATTATGACGGGAGCAAAGCAGGAAGTTATGTAACGTAGTAGATCAAGAAAGGCTGTAGGGCAGGAGGGGTTTGAAAATGAAAGTAAGTTATTTTGACTATTCTACGTCACATGCGTAATTACGTCAGTAATGTAAGAAATGTACTGTTTCTAACCCAAACCACGATCTTTATCTAAACATAACTAAGTAGTTTTTTTGCCTAAAACTAACCAAACTGCGGCCGCTTTACAACATTAACCACGTGTTTAAAGCCGCGACTGCTATGTTTATGTATGAGGACGGAAAACGCTCCTGTGGGTCGTATTTCCTGCCACCGCTAGGTGCGCTAATTTAGTAAACGCTCGTATGGGTCGTCTTAGAGGGTAGGAACAAACGACGTATGTGGTCGTATGGTTTGGAGGACTTCACATATCACAGCATTGTTATGCATTTTTACTCTGCCAACTGGCGACCCAATAAAAAAAATCCATGACCCATTTTGGGTCCCGACACTAACTTTGGGAAAGACTTTATTGGCTTTTTTTTTTTGCCAATTTCTTAACTTTGTGTTTCAAAGAAAAGTATCAAGAATCAAGTCTTTCCTGCCCGTCTGCCAGTGCTTTCCTGTGTTTTGTGTTTGGGCTCTGGAGCTGTCTACTTTGTGTCTGGGAACATGCATCCTCCTCAGCCTTCGTGACCCTGTCTTCCCTCCCCCTTGGGTGGGCTGTGACCCCGCTAGCCTGCAGCTACCGCAGGTTACAAACTCTCACCCTGGAAGGCTTGTAATCCCGGGGATGTACTTGAGTATACTTCATGCTCTTTGCCCCTTTCTAAAATTCAGTAAGAACCACACGGGTCACAGGTCATCGTACCAAACAGAAGCTGCGGATAAAAATAGCAAACGATACGATAGGTCATCTAAAAATACTCCCTTCTGTCCATTCTCATTTAGAGAATACTCTGTTTTGCCGGCAACCTTTTGGGAACTTTTGACATTTTGTCCTGATGTCACCAGAAGCAGGAGTGAGGGGCCGTTTTGTTCGCAGAAAAGGAGGCGAGATGATGTAGATGTCGTTTTCCTCGTATGTAACCTCATACTGCTGAGAAAATGTCAGAGTGCAGCAGAGAGAGCGTGTGGACATCAGATTCTCCGGGCCCTTAAGGGGCCCCCTGGCCTGCACTGACAAATAGAGCAGTCTGTCCTTATCTCTACCATGTATGAATTCCACCGGGGACTGCAGCGTCTGAAGCCAAGATTTTTGAACAATGTAGAGCACACTTAAGAAAGGTCTAAAATTAGTCCCGTTTGCAGTTTTGTTTGATTTTGTACGAAGGTTTAATTTACAGTAGTTGTACCATATTTAACAGTGACGTGGAGATGATAAAAGATGACAGGTACCTTGATGCGCATGTTCCAAATTTACCACCAAATCTATAATCAGAAATGGATGTTCTTTTAGAGTCTAAACTAAGAATGAAGCAACAAATCAAGTCAGCAATCGAGATATTTATAGACTTCTCACTCACATTACAAGCATGGAAAATATGCTTTTTTTTATGAAGGCGTCACAAGTTGACACCTGGCAGCGCCGGTGCAGATGAGCAGAGTGTGCTCTGTCTCGGGAAGTCGGGGTTTCCCGCTGCGGCTCCGTGCAGGAACAAGCACTGAACAAGAGCTACGGTAAAAGAGGAAATTACATACCTTCCTGCCAAATACCTGCACCCTGCACTGTGCTGGTAGTCATTATTAGCAGCACTGTCAAGGGTTTAGTGGTCCAGATAGTACGGATGCTTGGTATCCTGCACGCTAGCAGCATGGCTCTAGAGATGGCAATGTCACTCAGTTGGTCTGCCACTCTGACTGACAGTTTGTGCCGACCGCATGTTGGTGTTATGAAAAAAAGAGCTACCATGTTACCTGGGGACTTTCAGCAGAAATTCACAGTCGGTCAAACTAAGCAGCGCTGATCAAATATGAATCAAGATGTTACTGTATTGCCTATTTCTCACCTAAAATGTTTTCAGAAACACATTTTAGTGTTCTGTTTAGCTGCAACGTTAGAAAGTTTGTGACCAGGCCGCCATTTTTTCCCCGTTTCAAAACAGACCAAGCACCAACCTGCATGTGTCTCTCAGTGCGTTGCTCTGATTGGTTGTAGGTCACGTTTCATCGCTCTGATTGGTTGTAGGTCACGTTTCATTGCTCTGATTGGTTGTAAGTCACGTTTCGTTGTTCTGATTGGTTGGAGGTCTATCCAATTGTGTCCAGAGGCATTTTGGTCTTAGAAAACGAAAATGAACGGAGAGGTCCCAGACTAATTTCACATTTGCAAACTGGTGATGCCAGGCTACTGTATCTCCATCTCCATCTTCATGTAATTTGATGGATTGGAATGAAATTTTATGAAGACATTCATGGTCCCCAGAGGATGAATCCTAATGACTTTGATTAGCAAATATTAGCTTGCTAACACACTAAACTAAGCTAGTGATCATGGTAAACATTAGGCTATAGGCCTACCTGCTTAACATCAGCACATCAGCCCAGTCACCAGAATAAGATGTTGACATTGTACATTTCTGCAAACCACAGAAATGCAACATGTTTCATACGTATCATATCAACGTTTCTAAAGCGACATAGTTCAGATCACATGCATATGAGCTGTATTTCTCATCAGGAGGAGGGGATGATGGATGGTGTGTAGTCCTGCGTAGCCAGATCTGTCTCCACATCGCTGTGTCCACACTGGGGGAAAGTCTGGATTCAATCCGCTTTCTAGTGAAAAAAAACCTCCCTGGTCTGTTTGTATTTAGTCTATTGGTCTATTTGCTTAAACCAATCACAGTCGTCCTGGGCGGCGCCACGCCTCGATGGTGCTTCTGCAAAAAGTGTCGGGAGGGAACCTGTTTCGGTGTAACACCTCCACTAAAATGAACATTTTCTTTGTAGATCTTGACAATCATTCACCAAAAGAACAGAGCAGGCCTGCCTTATTGGACGATCCAAATCTCCAAAACGTTTCATCGTATAGGTTGATAACTCGGAGGCTGTTGCCGTTGTTGACTTCCTGTCTCCGGGCAGCCTGGATAAGGCTTTATCCAAGCATGGTTCAGATAGTAGCCTAAGCCAGACTAGATGGCGTGTAACCTGGACGAGACGGTTGCCAAGCAGCAGACCACTGTTCGAGACCATCAAAACTGGCTGTTTTTTATTTACCTTGATTACACAATTTGTGCAATTTGCACAACAAACATCCTTATTTTAACCCAAACCACCAGAAATGTGCTTTTGTTGAAAGTAGATATTTTCTACATGGATCTCTCCTTGTCCATATGGATAAAACAAACATAAATGGTTAAAAAGTAACTAATACTCTGAGTAGTTTCTGAGAAGAATACTTTGTATTTTTTTAACCACAGTAGTTTTACTTGTGGTTGAGTAATATTTCAGTTATGTAACAGTACTTCTACTTGAGTACAGAGTTCCAGTACTCTTTCCACCACTGGCCTGTGCACACCCTAACTGTGTGTGACACATGACGTCTGGAAACATCATCACAGCACACCCTGACACAGAAATGCACAGCAGAAAATCTCTGCAACACTCTGTGGATGTTTCCTCTTAAGTCCCGCTGCCTTCATCCTCGCATGCACCCTCTTACAGCTTTCAGGACATTTAAGAGATGAGCACGCTATCTCCTCCTGAGAAGTGTTGCGTGAGACGATGTGTGTGTAGTTTATCAGAGCTTTTCTTCTCTCTCTTTTCATCCAGCTCCATATTCATAAAACACAGATGCCTCCTCTTGAATAAGACTAGACTTATCTGTCATTCAGACTCCCCCTCTGTTTTCACTGTGGTCTAAATGCGTGGACCACCAACCTCCCATCTCCCCTGACGACTAAAGGCGGGGAGATACGATGGAACAGATGAGATCCTGCTCAAAGCTACGGGACCTGGTGGTACTTTGTCTGGCCCATCTAGATCACTCTGATAGGGTCACGATAAGTAACATGAAAGTATCCTGTCATCAGCTTTTTTCTTCTCCTCCTTTCTGCCCTACAACATCACAGCAGCCTTCATGATGCAGAGAATAGACAATACCTTTGCACGTTACTGCTTTTCAGAGGCAAAATAGGAAGATTTTGGCTTTAAAGGCCCTACGAGGAACTTTCATTTTGTGTTGATTTTAGCGGCCCCTTTGGACAAAAACAGTAGTGTTTCAACATTCCCCAGTAATGGTATGTCTTCATAATAATAAGCAAGATATATCTGTGTAGGAAGGCCAACATTATAATGTTGCATTATAAACCAGTGGTACTAATGTCCACTGTGACTTCATCTGACCTCAAAATAAATGACTTTCTGTTGTGCTAACATACTTGTAGCAGCCTGTTAGCTAACGTTATCAGCACAAGTATTCAGAGGACGTAACTTCAGAGAACATAAATTCATATATTGATGTAAAACCACGTCTCGCAATGCATTTCAGAAATAAAATAGACATAATACATACCTGTCTAGAGGAAGCATTGGTTTTTAATCCTCCCAGATCCCGTTAGTGACCAGTGTTGACTCACGATTTCGCCCGTGCTCGATCACTTTCCCTTTTAGTTCTTCTCATTTTTTCAACAATTCTTTCTTTTTCCTTTTTGCTAGTCCCAGTATCAGCCATAACCACAAGATATAACTTGAAGAATAAAGTTCTGTGAGCCTGGATAACTGCGTCCATAAACACAGGTACCTCCGTCTGGGTGTCGTCGTCTGCTCCCGACCCGGGAACATGTATATTGAATAACTATATAGAAATGTAGCAATGTAGAATCTTCTCGCGGATGGGCATGTTTGCTTATGTAGCTCATATAGAGACACAGGTAGTAAATTGAGACTTGTTTCATAACCAGTTAAAAAGTCCTCGTAGGGCCTTTAAATGAGCGAGAGAGGGAGGCAGTGCAGACGTCTGCTCCCATAATTATCTACCTCATTGGCTCTTCTGTTGTCGTATCCATCATAACCATGTACGTGTGCATATTCTCCATTACATGGTCTCCGGACAATGTTTTATTATCGATCTGATGGTCTGTCAGATTCCAGGAGGCCCTGAGTGCCAGCCTGGCACGGGAACTCGGGGCCTCCCGGGCTGTGATTTGTGAGTTGCAGTGCAGTGCCAGCTGATTTACACTCTCCATCTTCATCATAAAAACAGCATTTCTTCAAAGCTGGCTAATCTTACTTTCTCTGTTGAAAACAATGATGGCCTCAGACTGTGGGCCTCGTTTCGTGTTTTTTCTTTTTAAAAACATGAGTGATACAGTTCATTTCAATAAATCAATCTTTTGTCTTACTTAACTTTTTGAGGCACTTATCTGTTGGACAAGTAAATGTACCTTTCACTTGTCCAGGCCCACAAGTCACTTGTCGGGGTAAATACAAGTTTTAATTGATTTTAGTTTAGAAGTTTGTTCTGTTTTTTATTTAAAAAAGGGAGTTCCAAAGTTAAACTCTCATCAAATAATCATCTTTGACCTGTCATAAAAGCTGACTTTGCCTTTAGATTAAAAAACTGTACAGTGAAACCAGATGATCTTTGTATGGTCAGTCAGGGTCATCCTGATCAGGAATCAATTGAAAATGTCACCTAACCTGTGATGGAATGTTTTTTATGAACAGTACAAATAACTTTTGTTATTTAAATTGTATTATAATTTGATTTAAAATAAAGTGCAGCATGCCTTTTTAAAAAAAATTACTTTAAATGTCAGAAATTATCAGTGAAATTTTCTTTCTTCCTACTTTTTGGCTGCTCCAAGCTGAATGTCTCTATGAAGACAAACTATATTTTTGTTTTCAAATAACAACAAAGCAAGAAGAACTCTAGTATCTGGCACTCCTTGTGTTTTACTTTAATATTGGCATGTGCATGCTTACGATCAAGATAACATTTGCAGTGCACAGGATGACAGCTTGCTTGTTGACACAGCAGAAGCTGAATGAATGTGTAACGTCTGCCGCGCCGCAGACATTTAAACACGCTCCTATCAATGCTGTTATGATTATACACATCATCCTTCTGGGTCAGACCAAAGGAATGAGGTGGTCCCTGTGAAAATAAACATTAACTGCGCAATGTATTACACCCGATTGTAAAACATCCACCAATGACAACATAAACCCTCACCTATCTTCCTTCAGGGCTCGGGATTGTAACTGCTATTGTGATTGGTCACCACAGGTGAGGCATGTTGAGGAAACGGCATGCCTTTCTCCTCCCAGAAAACGGTCTTTGTTTGCCTCTGACAGGGGGAATGTGTGGCTAAGCATCGATGTGGCACTTTGAGCGCTTCAGATGAGTCCCCTGTATTTTCCTAATGTGCACAGAGAGGCACTTTGATCCTCCCACGCAGGAGGGTGTCAGCTACCTGAGAGAAGCTTGTCTTCTCTTTAACAAGGAACTTTAGGCATGGGATGATATGAAAATTGCATGTCACGATAATTGCGATTCACGATGTTATCCCGATAATCAACGAAATATACTTAGAACTCTTAAAACACACTGGAATCACTTTACCTTATACGTTGCTTTGTTGTGAGTTTTTTCACTTATCATTCCAACTTTTTTCTCAAAACATTATGACTTTTTTCTCGAAACATGACGACTTTTTACTCAAAACATTACAACCTTTTTTCTTGAAACATTACGACTTTTTTCTCGAAACATTACGACTTTTTTTTTTTAAACATTACGACTTTTTACTCAAAATATTACGACTTTTTTTTTTAAAACATTACGACTTTTTACTCAAAACATTACAACCTTTTTTCTTGAAACATTACAACTGTTTTCTTGAAGCATTACAACTTTTTACTCAAAACATTATGACAGTTTTTCTGGAAACATTATGACTTTTTTAAAAAACAAATATTTTTATTGCATCACAGATAGGACACTGTAAACAAAACAGGTATTTTTTAACGAGGTCAGGACAAAACTGCGACCGTAGTGAAGCGCCATAATTGGACACGTAAAGCCGGAGATATACTTGCTGTTTAACCACGTGCTTGCAAAGATGTCACGTCGCATTAATTTCTGAGTACATATGCTACACAAGCAACAGACCAGATGCAGGATACGTGAGGCCAACAAGTCCTCCAAACCATACGACTGTATGTGTCGTTTGTTCCGACTCTCTAATACGACCCATATGAGCGTTTTACTAAAATAGCGCCCATAGCGGTCGGAGTAAATATGACCCATATGAGTGTTTTTCACCCTCATACCTAAACCTTTACGTTCACGGTTTTAAACATGTTAACGTTGTTTAAAATGGATGTTGTTGCGGTAGGTTTAGGCAACAAAACAACTTGGTAGGGTTAGAAAGAAAGTCGTGGTTTGGGTTAAAATCAGTATATTTGAGACATTAAATCACTTCCGTGTATCTGCGTGACGTGCTGCAGAATGTCACGTGATGCGGCCCGTCCCATGACGTCTCCTGGGTGAAAGTCCCGTGTTTGTTTGCGTGTTTCTCACTCTAAACAGTCTGTTACATTACTTCTGGCTTTTTGGTGCCATAACACGGCAGGGAGACGCCTGACAATAAAACATCAATATGGGCTGTAATTACTCTGACGTCAACTGCTTTCGTTTTCCTCTGGAGGACAGGATACGCGAGGCAGCGTCATGCACACACGTAGTTGAATGCGAGTATATCTCCTGGATTAAAAGTGATCATTGATATCCGCTACATATGAAATGTACAAATATAACATATCCATTGTTTGCAGAAACGTGCCAAAATGCATTCTGCTGATTGGGTTGTTAATTCATTTTTCAACTGGTTGTATTTCCTGCCAAGACTGAAGCTGAAGTTTTATTTTCTGCACATTTTTATTTCTGAATCCTATACCTCTCTCTTCTTTTCACAATCAAATCACGCCGTGTCTTTCTTTGCCTCAACAAATGTTTTCATAATGCGGAGACTTGACCTACCTAGTTGGCAGCAGGTTTCTGATCACCTCACTGATAAGCTTGAATCCAATAAAAACACACCTGGGTTAGTGAAGGAGCAGAGCCAACCACACAGAGGGACGGTAAACATTATTGTGGAGATATAAACGGTCCTCCACTCAAACACAGGAACATCTGAACGACTCCCCAAACTATTCTGCCGGCTCTCGAGGCTTTGAGGTCGAATGTTTGCCCACTGAAGCGGACAATTCTGACATCTTCCTGGTTGAGGCATGGGAAATGAACTTGGGACGCACAGGTGAAACTCTAGAAAGCTTGAATATGATATTTCCTGTGTTCAGCTACTCTATTCTTGGCCAGATCTGTATGATGATTAGTTACTGGGACGTGGAGAGGTATGCATGCTTTATGAGCAGGAGGACGAGGAGGAGAGGCCAAACCCCCCCCCTGTGTCCAACAACTGCTAATCTATGTATTGTTAGACTTATCTCTATTACTGGACACTTCAGCCATTATATCTACTCTACAATATATCACCATTATAAGGTAGCAGGCTATGCTAGCTGACACATTTGCTGAGACATTCAATTCAGTATTTTCCCTCAAATAACCCATTTTCATGCCATTCAATACACATTTTTAAGCCTGCTAGCAGCACGCCTGTAGGTATTGCAATCTTGGTCAGTCCACCACTTTGGTCCAGACTGAAATATCAACACAACTATTGGATGGATTGCTATGAAAGTTGGTAAATACATTCATGTGATTTGGTGATCCACTCACTCTTCATCTCGCGCCACCATCGGGTCAAAATTTTAATTTGTCCATTACTTTATGACCAAATACCTGCAAGACGAATGACATTCAGCGTCAACAGTAGTTTGTGTTTAGTGCTAATTAGCAACTGTTAGCATGCTAACATGCTAAACTATAAGACAGTGAACATGGTGAAAATTACCTGTTAAACATCAGCATGTTAATGTTGTCAGTGTGAGTATGTTAGCATGCTGATGATAGCATGCAGCTCTAATCTGATAAAACCCATAATAACCGCCTAATGCATTAACTACATTATAAGAAATGCATTGCATATTTATATGCACACTTCGAAAAGTGAATGTTCTTCCAGTCAACTCTCGCAGCTTATCACCTGCTGCAGCTTCTTGCTCTGGGTTTTCATGTTGCCTTTGATACTTGGGGAAATGCAGGCTTCAGCAAAATAAAGGCATGTTTGAGGCGTGACTGATTAACCTCTGAGTCTGTGATAAGCTGGGAGAAATCAGCAGTCATTGGATTATGATTGATATGGATGGGCCTGTAAGAAGGTGGAGGTTTTTGTGGGCGAGGACATAATCGTGTCACGATTTGTTTCTTGAGTTTTTAAGATCATCAAGTCTAGTTCTACCTTGTTTACATGAGTTAGTTTAAATGTTTAACTGAAAACTTAAAGTGGCAATAGACAACTTTTCTGCTTTAAATTATCATTATGAAGTAAATGTTGATTGCACAATGTTAGACTATTGACACCATCAGCATTTTGATTGGTTCCCTATAAGCCCTTGTTTTCACTGTCTGCCACCGTGTATGATCTCCCGGGAAAATGAAGGTTTGCTTTACGGCACAAGCTCCAGGACGAGAGAGTTCACAGACTGTACAAACATCTTTCTACTAGAACAGTAAAACCTGCATACTTATTAATACTACCGGCTGTTTTACTCTGCCTTTATCGCAGCACTGAGATCAGGGTTTCTAGTTTATGTGGTTGTTTATGCTTTGGACAGTAGCAGGCTGCTAGCGATAGCCTG
>JAOVVB010066234.1:0-14154 GCA_028570985.1 Heterobranchus longifilis | reverse complement strand
ATAAACCAAAATGCTTTGAAAGGCTCAATAAATGTCCCGTTCATTCAGAAATAACTGGCTTTACTCACGATTCATCAGAGACAAACACAACTGACACCAGCTGGATGCAGTAGAGTCCACTTTGCACTCCGTTTCTCCAACGTGTCCCTCGTTATGCCTCTTAATTACTGCCTGTGCAGCTCCATGTGCTCAATGGCACAGCTGCACATTTTGCCACAAGAGGGCAGTGCTACGCCAGTCAACAGCCTTTCCAACACATGCTAACGTCATCACTGAGTTTGACCAATGGTGTAACTTCATCACTGACACCAACTTAGGCACTCAGCGACAGACTTTCCCATTCATAGGACTGGTCCCCCAGCTTTGCTGTGGTCCAGCCAAAAACTCACATTTTTATATTACGAGAGGATGGGTAAGCCCCTCTACAAACCAATCAATTACAAGTATCAGGAGCTCACGTGATGACAGATGATGACAACAGGACGTAAATATGTCATGTAGTTCTATGGTGTGCTTAACTGCAATGTGAAACCCAAACTATCAAACCATATTTGGGCGCCAGACAGGAGAATAATCAAAATTCTACCCTGTCACTTTACAACAAAAATGGAAATGTAAACAATTGGAGAAATATCCCGGAAAGCTTGTTACCCTTGCTATGAGAGAAACAAAACACAAACCATCAATTAATTTTCAGTAATTAAATCTTGTTGTATTTTGTATTTAACCCACATAATGAATCAAATTAAATGCTTAAATCGTTCAAATTTAAAGGCACTCCAAGGAAGATTCACTTTGTGTTGATTTCAGCGGCCCCTTTGGACAAAAATGGTAGTGTCCACCGTCCTCTGTCGTCTTTCTGTTAAGCAGCATGTTAGCTAACGTTACCAGCCTAAGTATTCAGAGGACGTAACTTCAGAGAATGTAAATTCATATATTGATGTACAACCTTTGCATTTCATAAATAAAATAGACATAATACATACCTGTAGGAAGAAGAGGGCCAATTCAGCATCGGTTTTTAATCCTTTCAGATCCCGTTAGCAACCAAGGTTGACTCACTTTTTGCTAGTCTTGCCCCAGTATCAGCCACAAGATATGCAAGTTAACTTGAAGAATAAAGTTCTGTGAGCCTGCATAACTGCGTCCATGATGTAAACACAGGCACCTCCATCTGGGTGCCGTCGTCTGCTCCCGACCCAGGAACATGTATATTGAATAACTACCATAGAAATACAGCAATGTAGAATCTTCTCGATGATGGGCTCGTTTGTTTATAGGTCATATAGAGACATAGGTAGTAAATTGAGACTGTTTCATAACCAGTCAAAATGTCCTCGTAGGGCCTTTAAATACGTATCACAAACAAAATGCCCATAAATTCAGCCTGGAGAGTTTCAGTGAAGGAGACTTAGCTTAATAGCCCAACAAAGGCAGGAAGGAAGTCCACAGTCGATCCAAACAGGTCACAGAAGTATCTGAACAAGATTCCACCTATTCCAGGAGCACACCTCCAGCAGTGCCTTGCTCCTTTGATTACTTTTATCACTGTTTTCTTTTTAGAGCAAAGTCCAGAAATTGAATTAAACTTTGAATTATCTCCTCCTGCAGCCACTCTCACTCCTCTTTGTGTTTTCCTCCACCACTAACACAAGCAGCAGCTTGTGTTAGTGGCGTCCCCTCCCCCGGCTCACAGGTGTGTCTCATAAGAATCGTTAAGAGATGAACTGAGCCTTGCCTGGAAAGTGGGTGAGAGGAGGCGGTGACAGACAGACAGACCATCTCAATCTGCATGCTAAAGCCTCAATCACTGAACCCTCACAGACTTAATTAATGTCACCTGTGTGATCAGCTGTAGTGTTTGAGTGTGTGAGTTCATGAGGGCTGAAGCAGGAATGGGACAACACTTTGCAGCAACATATCACGTTACCTTGACAACGCCAAAACATTTTTTATGTACAATTGTGGATTTGGGACTTTTTATCTTATCTTTTTTTATCTTCTTTACAGCCAAGGAAGATTTGAATGTCTTCCAGGCTCTTTACAAAGAAGAGGAGTCAAATAATCAATTTACTATATTTGTCAAAACAAGAAAAATCTAAATAAATGTTTGATAAATAAACCATGTGTGTGCATTCCTCTGATTTCATGTGTTTATATGAACCATCCTAAATCCTTAATGTTAATGTTTCTGTGTAAATTAAATATACCAGGCTGAACAGCCATGTGACAATCCTCTTTGTTTACCTTTTTTTTTTAACGCTTCCCTTGGTAACTGTGTTTTAACGCCACAACACTACAAAGTCGCAAAAACATCATTTTTTTTCATCTAAGGAACATTGCCAAAATCAGACCATTTTAACTCATGCTTTTATTACAAGCTGCTTAGATTATTGTAACTCTTTTTACTGGTCTCCCTTTAAGAAAATTACAATTAATTCAGCTATAATAAACGCTGCAGCCAGGATTTTGACCAATACAAAAACACAAAATCACATTACCCCTGTGCTCGCATCACTGCATTGGCTACCTGTAGCTTTTTGAATTGAATTTAAAGTCCTTTTACTGATTTACAAAGTTACATAATCAAGCCCCTTCAGATATCAGCGACTGCCTTTCATTTTATGTCTCAACAAGAACTCTCAGATCTTCCACTGCCGTTCTTTTAGAAGTGTCCCACAAGAAATCTGGTGAGGCTGCTTTCTGTTTTTATGGTCCTAAACTGTGGAACAGCCTCCCCTTAGATCTTAGACCTGCAAATATTAAAGACCCATCTTTTTAATTTGGCTTTTAGTTAACCATTGCTAATGTCATGTTGTATTGTGATCAAATTGTTTATTTTATTTTTTAATTTTTTGTTTGTTTCTATCAATGTATTGTCATTGTTTTTTGTTTATTTGCATCTTTGCATGAAGATGTGTTATACAAATATAGTTATTATTATTATTATTATTATTTACCGCTGCCTCGATCAGTTAGTATGTTTGTTAATTTTGTTAGGAACTAACAAAACTAACCGATCGTGGCAGAGGTAGACCAGCAGCTCCCGTGTTCTGCGAGGTGAAATTACTGTTTTTGTCAAAGGAGTCTGGTGGCTTTGAGGAGAGCGTATATGGATGTAACAGCTTCAGCTCCTCCTTGGCAAAGTAAAGCAGGAAAAATATTTAAAATATATCATACACTTGAACTGATGTTGATTTTTTCAGGTGGTAATTTTTTAGGTGGCTAAAATACATTTAGTACATTGCTTAGCTTCCGTGTCGGGACTCCTGTCTCCAAACTGTGGCAGTGCTGACCGTCATCTAATACACTGTCTATGGATAATTACCTCATACAACCCCACTTCAAAAATCCAAACTATCCCTTTAAAAAAAAAAGGCAAAGTCCTACCTATCCACTTACATTAGTATGAACCTTCCTTCCTACCCTGGTAGCAGTGTGTTGCTGCAGCCCACAGCTGCAGTGCAGACCGGAGGCTGTGGTGAGTAGTTGGGTTGGAGGGCACCAGGCTTTGGTCTGCACTGACGTAATAAGGGCCCTGGACAGGAAAGGTAGCGGTTAGTGGCCTTGTCATTAGCTAACCATGCTATGCTGTGATGTCAGACGAGGCAAGATGATCAGGATAACGATCGGTGAGGGAGATCTGCAGTCTGCGTGGGTGGAAGTGTGAGATTAGAAGTGGTTGTAAGGACTCGCTGCTTTGACTGGAGGCTTTGCAGGTATGTTTTGCTCACTTTCTTCATCATTGCTGCCTTGTTACCTTCCTGTGTTCATGTCTTACAGGTGGCAGGCAGAGGGGAGACCAAATCAGTCGCCAACGGTGAGTTTTTACAAGGCACCCCAAGTGATAGCTTGTAACTGCAGAGCTTGTGAATGTGTGTGCAACACACACACATGGTTAGGAAGGCATGTGGGCATGCATACTGCAGTGTAAAATGTCAACTTTTCAGAACCTCTGAAATACTGCCTTGTTCTTTGCTTAGCCACAATGCATTTTTCATTTTTCTAATTGGCTTGAGAAACCAAAAGACAGGGGGTTTTCTCAACCCATAGAGGAGCGCTTAATCCTTCAGTTGAAGTAAAAACGTTGAAATAAACCGACAGTGACAATATGCTTTTATAAGCATGTAAGCAGCCTACTTGCTGACAATACACAGACCAAGTTTAAAAGGAAGTTAGACATTCTAAAAAAAAAAAAGTACAAGAACAGAGATTGTAGACAAGCATTTGTCTCCTTTGGAACTTTTACTGTCCTCAGACCTACACAATGTGCATAGAAGTTGGAGATATTCCCCCAAGATCCCACTGATATCCATTCAGGCGGAGCCAGTGGTGCAGCAAAAAGCACATGATCCCTCACTGGCTTCCCCCCCCCCAGCAAATATTTCCAGTTGTGTTCGTTGAGACAAATCTCCCAGCACTTTTGCAAGACGGTCATTTTTTCAGAGATTGGAGGTGTGGCCAAGGAAATAATGTTTTTGGGTCGGTTTGTTTGTAAGCAGGATCACAGAAAAAGTACGGGCCAGATTTGCATTAAACTTGATTGAAGGGTGTAGCATGGGCCAAGGAAGAACCCATTACATTTCGGATCTGAATCACCAGGGCGGATACACAAATTATTTTTCACATTTGTTAACATTATGAGATAGGGCATGGCCTTGGCGGAGGTCTATGCTTTCCAAGTGTGTCATCTTGTCACCGGCTCTTTGATTTATATGACACCATGGTTGTGTCTGAAATTCCACACTAACATACTATTTAGTACGCTAAAACAGTATGAGAGATTTTTTTAGTATGTCCGAAACCTTAGTATGCAACGCTGGACATTACGGCAGCTTAAATATCCCACAATGCAATGCAGTAGTGACGACAACGTTCATAACGGACAGCGACCAAGTTAGCTCTGTAACGTCAATAACGCTTCAATTTACATTTCTACAGATTAAAAATCCCCTGCGACCACTGGATTAGCTGCTCACCTTTTTTCCAGTAATTTAAACATTATCTGGCGACGACAGTAGAGCTGAGATTGGCACAGGTTACCATGGTTACACGTCCAAACGGCAAGGAGGCTCACGCGGTAATTACAGATCAGTACGTCCGAAAAGATCCATACTACTGTTTGTATACACAAAAGTATGTTAAACAATAGTTCACCTAGTAGGTAGTACATAGTATGGCATTTCGGACGCAGCATGTCACAAAACCAATAAGTGACCTTTTCATAACCGCACCACAGCGTTTTAGGATGTGACTTAAACATTGCTTGCTATTTTAAAATTAGATCTATATGAAACCTCCTCCTCCTCCTACTCCTCCTTTTGTTCTCCCGGCGGGCAGAAGAAGGCTTTTGGCCTTGAGGGATTCTGTACATGTCTGCATAATGTGTTGATTGTTCAGCGCACAGCATCTCACACACACACACACACACACACAGACCAATGTCAACACTGTAAACCCACTCAACAGCCATCTCAACGCCACTCAAACCTTTCAGCTCCACTCATGCTCACGTCCACTCGTGCAGCTCAGACCCTCGTGTCAGGAGAAGTGTTAGAAGCAGTGTTCCTGCCAGGCCGGTTTGTCACATTAATAGCTGGTATGTTGGAGATTACAACACCATCACAGTCAGACTCAGAGGATGACAGAAGCTTTGTGTAGTATTTTGTATTTCTTGCTGGTGGTTGGCTGCAGCACCGTACATTTGACACCACACTGGACCACATGCGAGTTAGCAGCCTCACACTCTCCACATGCTTGGCTCTGATAGAGAACTGCCAAAATAATGTTCACCATTTTGGAAATGTAAATGTCTGGCCGCATTGAATTTAGAACGATAACTTTCAAATAAGGATTTTTTTTTTTTGGCTTCTTGATTCAACACGTATCATAGCAGTTTGGAAAATGACCAACAGAGAGGCGGACGTCGGCTGCTAGCATGGATAAACAGCATGTGATGTCAGTCTCTTGGAGCCAGCAAATCTGAAGACGTTTCTCATATGAACTCCGGAGAATCAGGTCCAGCCATCGCTGTGTGATGCATGCAGCTCTCAGCAGGAGATCGTCCGTGTCAGACGCCAGGAAGTGCGCCGACCGTTGAAGCCAATTTGACATAGTGGCGAAACGGTGGTATTACAACTATGGCTTACAGGGTGAAAGAGACGTCTATAAATCTGTGGATACTTTTTTTCTGGCGTCACAACCCCCACGAAATGACTCGCTTCCCTATCAGGATTAGATCCATTTGGTTTGATAACATTTCGAAAGTCTAGAAGAGCCACAAGATTTAATTATTTAATCCTCATTCAAGTTAGCCGGAGCGCTAAACCGGATGTAGCCGGCTCTGTCTGCAGAAGTCTCTAGTGCGCCTGCTCCAGTTTTATTATACAATCATGGTTCTCACTTACTGGAAATGCTCCGTTTGATTTAGGCGAGGGGTGGAGTCTGGGTCGAGCGTGCAGGAGGCAGGACGTGACACAGATTACACCGTGGTCACATGGCGCGTCTCTTTCCGTTCCGTGAATTTGTCTGACGATTTCGGCGCTGGCCTTTACTGACAGAAGTTCCTGAATCTTGTTATATCTCCAGTTAGACTTTTTTGTTGCCGCCTGTCTTCTTCACCCTCTGATTTTTTTGTATTCTTCCAGTTTCGCACCAGCCCGCATGATAAAAACATCAACAACACGCCCACTCGCTCGCTGTGAATTCTCCGGACAATGACCGGCTCTATTCACACACGGGCTCAATCGGACATTACACAGACTTTGTACTCGGACGCTGACAGGGTAAAGTCTGATTCAGACATTTGCGTTGTCACATACAGTAGAAGCTCCTCCGGGTAATGTCTAGAGAAGTCCAGGGTTGCAGAGCATGTGTGAGTTTTGAGTGGAGTCTGGGTGAAGTTAAATTGGGGCAAACAAGCAGCAACCAACACCGACTAGATCTGTCAATCAAGCAAACGCACCCAAAAATATCCCTCTCAATGTTGTTGTCTTGTTAATGGAATAGCAATTTTAAGAAGGTTGACCCAGAAACAAAAGCAGTAAACTTATTTTGATTCCTTGTTTAAAAAACAGTCAAAGTTTTATTAAAGCAAGCATCAAGCGGCCTTTAAACCTCACGTTTTAACAGCACGTGGTGTTTGCTGCTTGGTTTGACCCTCCACAAGGTCACAGTTATTAACCCCCGGCTGTCTGCAGACTTGTAAAAGATGGACTCGTTTTGTGTCTTTCACCAGGTATGGGACACTAATGTCTTGAAGGAGCCACTAAAAGCTGGGGACCACGACAATCCAAGACTCTTCCTTTGACTTTTGTCTTAAGAACCAAATAATGATCACACTCCCGAGAGGGACCCCAAGAAAACGGAGGGACAGGAGAGACGGCTGTCCCAGCACTGTACCGAAACAGCATCATATTTTTTTTGTACGGTTGCCACGTGTAGTGCCTTTGCACAATGATTTTTTTTTTTTTTGCTTTCTAAAAGAAACAAAATGCTGTGAAATTTGGACATTTGTAATTACTATTACTAATAATTACTTTATTCAATCCTGCCAGGAAGAAAAAAACAAAACAAATTGAATTTAGATTTATCTGTTGTACTCCACGCCGACAGTTTTGATAGAGACGGAGTAGATGAGTAAAAGTTTCCACATTCCAAAGAGATGGGTGAAATCAGTTCTCTCCCTCGTACAGTACATTTTCCATCTCTTTTTTTAATTTATATTTAAAGCAAAAGCTTCACACATTGCTATTTTATTCAATGTTCACCAGTTCAGGATAGAAATATAAGCACTTCTAGAATTTAGCTGATTTCACTTTTATTATGTCTTACCAATAGTGCAGCAATGGTCTGAGTAATATATGTTAGCACATGTGATGTTTTGAATATCATCCTGTATCTTATATAACATCTTTATACTCATAACAAAAGCTATTTTTGCTTTTTTTTTTTTTTTTTTCTTTGTATCCAGAAACTATTCACCAACAGGCAGTTAATTTCGGTGGTGATAGGAGTGTTGAATATTCAGAAGGCCATTATGACTTTTATTATCCTTTATGTCATTTTTATTTATGTTTTAATGTTTTCTTTTAGCTGACTGTTTTTGTAGCCTTTGTACCTGTTTGATCACTTTAAAAAAAAATCTTCAGACATTCCTCTTAAAAAGCAGGTGCACGAGGTGCATTCGCTGTAGGTTTTACAATGTAGGAAATCGGCAAACCAGCCCTCTTTCTTTTCTTTTTTTTTTTACCTTAACTTCTACTAACTTCTTTATTGCCTCTATGCACACTCTTATGCTCAGCGATCGTTTTCTAATTGAGGGCAGAGAAAGTAAAAGTCAGGGTGCCTAAGCATATAGCAAGATACTAGTACAATACACAAGGATATTTACCACTATGTAAGTTTCTGGCCTTATGATTGCAATGAAAGCATTTATGACAGCTGAGGTACAGTACATGATCGCCTCAAAGCAACTCAGTATGATATTGTGATTTTCATGTTTATTTTTCACTGACATGGTCTTAAGTAGCACATTCCCTTTCATAGTTTTTGCGCCGCACAAGCTTTGAGAATATTAACGGTTTGCCGGGGCATTAAATTGATCAATGTTACTGCTCAAAAAGTGTGACAATCACATTCCACGGCTCCTGAAAAGAGCAGGGGAGCTTGACCAAAATATTTTAAGCGTGATTTAATGTGACATTTATGTTTTTTTTTTTAATACAGTGGTTTCATAATGCCTTATGTTTTTTTTTTTGATTTTTTTTTTACAACCTTGTGTCCATTTTATGTTTTTTAAAGTTCTTCTATGTTTAACCAGACACTTGTTTGTGTAGCGCAAAGCCTATGCAAAACACACACTATCTGTAGCCTCTCTAAACACTCCCGATGTCATACAAGTGGGCAGTTTCCAACTGGATGAATGTTTTAAACATTGTACGCTTCACTCAACAACAGCAATAAAGACATTGAGGTATTCCACATTGTTAAGTTTCCATCCATGACTCTGTTTCATTCTTCTATGCACCACACCTTATACTGTATATAAGAGCTGCAACTAACGATTATCTTCATTATAGATTAATCTGCCGATTATTTCCTTGATTAATCGATTAGTCATTTGGTCTGTAAAATATCAGGAAATAGTGGAAAAACGTCCATCCCAGTTCTCAAATTCCAAGGCGATGTGTTTAAATGTCTTGTTTTGTCAGTCCAGAATCCAAAGATATCCAGTTTAATATGATATAAAACAGAGAAAAGCAGGAAACTTCCATATTTGAGAGGCTGAAAAGACCATTTTTGTATGAAAAATTACTTTAATGATTAATAGATTATCAAAATAGTTGATTATTATTCTGTTGATCAACTAATCGATTAGTCGACTAATCGTTGCAGCTCTACTGTATGTATATATATATATATATATATATATATATATATATACATACCCATTGTAGCACAGGGTGTTGAAACAACTGTCTTATTATGGAGCCATGATACTGACAAAATGTAGAAAAAGGTTATTAGATATGATTTATCACTTGAGTTGGTGAAAAATAATTTTTTTCCTCTTTTTTTTCTCCATTTTTGACTATTCTTATTTTTTTTTTAGAATACTTCATTTTCCTATGTTTTCTTCACACAACATTTCCATTTCCTCACCACATTTCTTCATGCTCGCTTAACTGAAAATACCAGTGATGGAAAAAAGTATTCACATCCTTTACTTCAGTAAGAGTACTACAGTAATACCACATTGTGAAAATACTCCACTACAAGTAAATGCCTTGCATTCAAAACCTTACTTAAGTAAAAGTATTATCATCAAAATGTATTTGAAGTATAAAAAGGAAAAGTAGTTATTGTGCAGTAAAATGCTCCCTGTCAGTGTTTTATTATTATATATGATGTTTTTGGATTAATATTACTGCTGCATTAATGTGTTTGTTGCATTTGACTGCAGTAGATGTTTAAGGTTGTGCAAATTTTAACTCCTTTATATACTGTTGGTTAGTTTAATCTACAGCAATGCATCAAATTCTATAAGATCATCATATCCTATGAGGACCACGTATCTCTAAAAATATCTCTTCACAGTGTCAGAAAAACAGCTTTGTGACGATGTATTTTCCATCTGATTCAAGAGGGTTTTTAAATGGTTTATTTTGATTAAGAAGTCAGAGAATTAATTTTCTCAACACATAACAGAACTTCATCTTTCCGTTTATTACAAACATTCAAAATAAACACATCTAGACATACATGGTTTTCACTGGACAGGAAGGGGATGAAAAACTCATCTTAACAGTAACTAAAGCTAAAAAAAAAATATTTTTTAAATACTTGAGTAAATGTAGTCTACTTAGTTACATTCCACAAGCCCCATGCATGGTTTTAATGGTACTGAGTAGTTTAGGAATTAATATAATTCTGGATTAATGCTATTGTTTATTATTCTACAACTGAATGTCAGTGGCTAATAGAATAGTTTTAAATGGTGTTTTAATTGCGCTTGTCTGGACAGGCTGCAGTGTCAAGCGTCTCCAGTGGGGGGAAACAGCTACGCATGCGCAGTGTGGCGCACTCACGTGAGTCTGATTGCCCTGTACCCCTGCACAGCTGCAATGATTAGCTGTTTGCCAGGTACTGCTGCTATCGACGGAGGTCTCCAACAACAAAGTGAGTTATCTTCTACAGCACAAATGCAAAAGTCTTCCTTTTTTGGAAAATGTCAAGATTAAACACTCCGCTGCCCACCAGCCGCGGGACGTTTTTACAAACCAAACCTCTGGTAAAATAATGCCGATTTAACCATGTGCTAGCTTAACTAACGAGACTAGTGCTTCCGGTGCGTGTTTTTCAGAGGGGACGACAACATGGCCTGTGAAACAGCAGCAAATTCAGGTATATGTCAGTCAGATAATAGCTCATTATGCCAAATTGGAGAATTGTGTAATTTTCTGATTTCCCATCTGTCCAAAATAACATTAGTTATGCCACTGAACTACAAAGTTTGGTCGGTGACAGATGGTAAAGATAGGAAATATTTGCTTATTTTCACCAACTGATTAGAAGTTAAAGGGAAAGTAAGGCTTTACATGTATATTAGGCTACACTTTTAATTACTTGACAATTATTAATTTTTGATGTATGTACTGTTTGGATTGTTCTGATAAAACATATTTGGATTGACAGAAAATAACTTAATTAGCCAAGGCCTTCTACTGTGATTAGTTTTTATAAAGTAGCCTAATTGAAGACATTTTTGAGCAAATATTGAAAACAATATTGTGTGGAATAGCCAATTGCAGGTAGCACATAGCATGTCATGTAATATCAATCATATAGGTTTAGAGTCCTCTGCTGCCTTCAAGTGCTGTCAGAAATATTGTAATAATCAGTGGTGGAATGTAACAAAGTACATTTTCTCAAGTGCCGTGTACTTTACTTGAGTATTTTCCTTTTCTGCCACTTTATACTTCTACTCCACTACAGTTCAGAGGGAGTTTTGCATACAAAACATATGAAGAACTTGTAAAATATTGTATAAAATATATATTTCTGATGTAGATTAACATTGAATTAATTTGCATGGTTCCTGCTTTACAACTGATTTGCTGCTTTTCCTTATAATTATTTTTAATAATTTTCTGCATTGAGTACTTTTTACTTTTAATACTTAAAGTACAGTTCCCTGATTTGTACTTAATTAATTTTACTTAAGTAACATTTTGAATGCAGGACTTTTACTTCTAACAGAGTATTTTTACAGTGTTGTATTAGTACTCTTGGCAGTACTCCTCTCCAGGTGTAACTCTTGTTCTTCTTGTCTCTTGTCTGGATGTGACAGAATCCAACCTGAATTAGCTGCAAATCCCATCTCTTTCCTCAGGGATATACTAGGGGTGTAACGATACATCGATCTGGATCGATATATATCGATTCAATAATCGACGATCCAATATCATCGATGCAAAGTGAAAATATCGAAACATATCATCTTTAAGATGCACCTTTACTGTATTTTCCCACTTTATATTTATTCTTTTCATTTAAAAGTATATTTTGTAAATGTCTGGAAGAGCTCAGTAATAAAATGGTCAAATTCAGACAAATAGATATAAATGTAACTGATTGTGTTAAATGGTAATGATATCGTCTCATATCGATTGCAGGCCCCTGAATTATATCAAATCGTATCGTGGCAGACTTTGTGATATCAGCAACTATCATATCATTGTCCAAAGAATCGATATATAATATAATGTTCTATCGTGATGAATCTTGTGATTTACACCCCTAGGATATACAGTAAAAGAAAGAAGATCTGAGCATGACCTCGTGCACAGCAGCAAAAAGGTCAGTAAAAATGTTTGAGTTAGGAATGTGCATCTCCGGTCTGAGGCTGCGATACGCATCTCAATCCGATACATTACAGATGCATAAGCAGCAACTAGCGATGCAATACAATCTGATTCACCCGCTATTGTGATGCAGAACGACTCAACATGATTTAATTCAACACAGTGAGATTCAGTGCAATATGATTCACCACAATGCAAAATAATCTGATGGACGAGATGGACGTGCGTCGACCTCCGTAGTAGCGTGATTGGTCACAGCAGTGGAACAGTGAAACCGATTAATCAATCTCAAATTATTGGTCACATTTCTAAATAATAAAGGCATAGATTCTCTACTAATAATGGAAAGATGTTAGAAACGATGCATTGCGAGTCCATCCCAAATTGTATCCCATCCACACTTTTTTATACTCATTATGCACTTTTATGTCGGCGCACGATGCGAATCGACGAATTTCCCAATCCCCAGTTTGAATTGACATTGAAGTAAACTTGACAAATTTCACAGAAACTGAAGTGAAAAACATAAACGTCCTCTAGCAACTAGCTGTTTCTCACACAAAGTCCTGAATGCTGAATTGAATTGGCTCAGACGTCGCCTAAGTAGACTCTTAAAGATGTTCTGGTGGCTTTTCTTTGATGTGTTCTGATAGCGGCGGTGCATGTGCTGGCGAAGAAGGTGCTAATCTCGCCCCTGAGACTTGCCGTGTTGGTAGCATGCTTTGGGCTTCGACTTAATGCTGCTTAATGCCGAAACCAGCACCCGCAACATTCCTGCCGCTGTCAGACTGTGTGTTATTTCACAGTCCCGGCCAGACGGGGACTGACCGCATGCATTAAAGCAAATACACGTCTAATACCCCAGCCATGACAACCCTCGTACACTGTGAATTCTTTCTGGGTTTCCAGTCAGTGCTTTTCTTCAACCAGATGGTATTCTTCTATTTCTCCGTCTTTCTCCTCTTCGCATTTCTCTTTCCTCACGTCAGCTGCTCGATCTGATGACACAACCACACAGGGACCCCCGGGCACCACAATGTTTGACTTTGAGCACATATGTAACAGAATTTAAACAGAAGCATGGCTTTGGACAGTAACCATATACAGGGAAGGTGTAAATATGGCATGCAGAGATAGATTGAATGTGCAGCTGGCTCTTTTAAAAGGACTTGGAAAGAAAGCAGGATCGTAGCCAGGCAGCAGGACGAGGAGGAGGAGGGAGGGAGCAGGGATGTGGAGCTAGTTTTCTTTGTCCCACCATCACCCATTCAACATGTATATCAAGTAATTGTTTTTATGATGAGGAATAGAAGCAAAACAGACTCCTGAGACCCATTGTTATAAAAGTGGTCCCCGACCAGCAGCTGACCAAACCGCAGCGACAAAAAAAAAGCCCGTCTGAGCGAAGGTCCCAGCTCGTTGATTTACTGCGAGTATACAGTGAGGTGAGCCAAAGCCATTGTCTGGAGGAGTAGCCCCACACCTGTTCAAAAGCACACTTTATTATTCTTAAAAATAGACCCTCGCTCTCCCCCACTGTTCAGCCCAATGACACGCGCTTTTTATGATCTGGAGATTTATAAGCCCATGGAAAAAGCGTGCTCCAAGGGTTGTTCTGACATGTAACTGATTCATATATTTATTTTTATATATATACAGGACTTAATGATACCTAAGCCTTATTGAATCCATCTCTGTGAGTTATCCTGGCTAAAATAATTGCGATTCATGATATTATCTCGATAATCAACGAAATATGCTTAAAACTCTTAATATGGCACTAAAACAC
>JAOVVB010066210.1:0-14155 GCA_028570985.1 Heterobranchus longifilis | reverse complement strand
AGAAAACCCACGCAAGCACGGGGAGAACATGCAAACTCCACACAGAAAGGCCCCAGCCCTTGTCCCAGGCAGGATTTTGAACCTGGAACCTTCTTGCTGTGAGGCGACAGTGCTAACCACTACACCACCGTGCCGCCCCGGTGATAGTAGTATTGATAAAAATACTGAATTTTTTTTTTTTTTATACCAATGATTATCTATATTTTTATTGAATTTATAATAGTTTTTACCATCAATGAACACATTTACAGAGCTTTCCATAAGAACCAGCTGCCAGCCAAACAGCTGAGTCCTCATTTAAATCCAGCCGTCTACTTTATTATATATATTTTAATTTAATGAATGAGCAAATGAATGAATTATCTTCATTTAAATTGCAGTTTTTACAGCAATTAATTAATTAATTCATAATTCAGTAGATTCATGTTTTGTTATTTTAGAGTTATGTTTGGCATAGGTTTATTTTATTAATAAGTTAATTTAAAAACGATGCTGGATAAGACATGGGATTAAAATCATGGGAGTTATGATTCTTAATTACAAAAGTTCTGATCAGATAGGCATGGTTTTCAATATTGATAGCTATTTACAGACTGTGTGTGCTAAAACGCACAAGAAGCCTAATCTAATTCTCCTTTATAATAATTCACTGCATGCAATCGGGTAGTCAAACTTTAAAAAAAATATGCAATAACTAAGATCAGTGTATATGATAGAATACTGGCATTAGATTGTGCCGAGGTCACCAAAATTGTGCTTTAACAGCCAAAATCTTTTCCCCAGGGGGTCATGCCCCTGGACCCCCCTAACTGGCTACTTTTCCTCACTGGCTGGCTACGTCATATCTTGTGGAAATCCCTACAGATATACTGTGATAAGAACCCTTACATAAGGACAAACAAAATTTGACATTGAAATAATACCGAAATAACAAATTATATCAGGGCCAGTGATTTGGGCTTGGAAAGCCAGTGGAAAATTGTGCTCATTGTCAACCCCTGCTTAATGATACAATTTCACACACGCACACACTGCTAAAAGTCTGGGAAAAAAATCACCCTCTCTCTTCTTTGAATCGCTCTAAGGTTGGTAGCCCAATAATATAACCTAGAATTAGGCAAAGGCAAACCTCCGAGAGACTGTGGCCTCTGCATCAGCTCCCTGCAAAGTCGAGGCACTTTCTTATTCCAAATAACCTCAGAGCCTAAACTATCTAATTTACAAAAGAGAGACTGGGGGAGAAAAATGGGCATGCATTGAAAAAGATAGGACAATTTATAGTTTTAACAGTTAACCCGGGCTACCAGGGATAGAGGCAACAGTGACCACCTCTGGAAATCTTCCTGTATCCACACTACCAAAGACCCTCTCTTTAGTTGATTAATAAATTGTTTAATAGAACATGAAAACTGCACCCACACACACACTTAAAACACATTTGTCAAATCATTTTGCAGCAGGATGTGGCTCCCACCTACACTGTACACTGTCATGTTTTGCACAAACTGCTACATTCTGCAGAAAGTAGTTCTCATGAGTGTATACAGTGAGGTCTATAGATTACGTAGAATTACTTGGACACTGTTTCTTGAAAGAGCCGTGTTACTGTTGATTTTTTTTTTTTATATATATATATATATATATATATAATTTGATCAAAGGGCAATACAAAAATTCCCCAAAAATGTAGTTGTGTTGTTTTTGTCACCAGCATCCCTTAAAATGTTGCAAGACTTGTAATCAATTTAAATAATTTACTCATTCTGTGTAAAATTTTCCCACTGCACTAACTCATAAATGGCCATGTTGTGCTGTTTTTCCACTGTTTGTGATTTTAGTTATTGTATCCCTGTCCTCATGCAGTGGGTCCTAAATGATGGATTGTAGAAATAAATCAGGTGATGTCGCTGTATCTTTTGCATCTCCACATGACAGCCGCTCTGTTATGTTTCAGTCTCAGCATGGTGCTAAATTTACTCTTGTTTTGGCGAGACTGAAAACATTAAGAACATTTTGGCTGTGTTTTGACTGCAGGCAATCTTTTAGACAGACTGTCTGCGCTGTTATTTGCAAGGCGTCAGTAACTGAGTCATTCCCTGAAACCAGTATGATTTGGACTTCGACATTTTTTGTTTTTTTTACCAGAATGTATTACTTTTCTGAAAACCCCACAACTGAAAAAACAAGATCATTTCTGCTATAAAGATAAAATGTATGTAATATTTTTTTCAACTTTATTAAAGGGAACATTTTAATTGATATAAAACGTTTTTAAAAGTAGATTTTGGTGACCCAATAGATAAAATATACTTAACAAGAAAACTAGAATTTCCCACGATTTCAAAGACACTTGAACACATCTTGACTCTAAATAGAACACACGCAAAGACATGCAGGGTATCGCCAGAAATGACAAATTCCCACCTTTCTAATGACACCCGAACACCCCTCGCATCCACAACACATCCGGCACTATTTGCGGTGAAACGATCGATCAAACTTCATTTTATATATTTAATATTTCACTAAGACTTCTGTTATTTCCGCCCAAAACGGCGGATTTAGTTACTTACATGACGTAGTAAATGCACAGAAGTGAATTGAAGAGATCGCCCCCATTGTCACCGATACCCGATCCAGCTATTTGAGTCCGTATCGGCCCGATATTCGATATCAATATCGGATCGGTGCATCCCTATCTGCTAATACCAGCACAGATTCTGCTCAGCACTTCTGCCACTCTGGATTTGACGTTGTTGCTGTGGATTGTGTTGCGAGTTACGCAAAAGGCACTTTGAAATCTGCTTTGAGCATCTGGACTGAGACACATCAGTAGGAATCTGATTGGAATCAGATTTCAAACCACCTCCAAATGTGGTTTGAATCTGATTTGCAGACTTTCTAAAAAAAATAAATCTGGATACAATCTGGATATGACAAAAAAACTGATTTGGGCTGTCAGTCTGAACAAGGCCTTTGCTCCCAACTCCCTTTGGTCGAACCTCATGCGAACCCCATGAGCGCAGCGTGGGCATACATGCTCTCATGCAAGTAGCAGTTAGTGTGTGTAAAAGTGTGTTTGCCATGGGTGCTGTGGTCTGAGGCTGAGGGGGAGAGACAGGGTCAGAGTATTTATATTCCAGAACAATCTCTCATGCTTTGTCGCTCACTCACTTTCCCCCCCCAGATCAGATTTCTTTTTAAATGATGGTGTTGAGACTGACAGCATTTTTGAGGTTTTCTCCCAATCTGTTTTTCTTCACGGAAATGGTGGAAATAGCAGATTTGGTTTTGAGATGGCTGACATGTCACGCACAAACACTTGCAGTACAAATACACATTTTAACACACGCTGGATGCACAATTAAGCTCAGATATGTCAAATGACTGTGGTGCATATATATATATATATATATATATATATATACACTCTGCTGTAAAGTTAGATTATCTGAAGGTTTGTGGAAGCTGAGGAATGTTTGTGTTAGAACGAGAGGGCTGTAGTTTGAGTTAAAGGGGTGATCTTAAAATAACTAGATGGCCTTGTGAAAGTATGCGGCAAAGTGAGGGAACAGCAGACGAGCTGCAGGAAATGATGGATCTGTGGGACTGAATGTGAATAAATGTGACTGAAGTGTGAGATGTTTTGTTTGTCTGCTTTTTCTGTTTGGAACTGAAGCCGCATCCAGAAATCAGATGGTTATTTTCTTAAAGTTCTCCTCCAGACGCGTTTTAAAGCCCCCCCTCCAGTCAGTGTTTTGTCCTGTTTAACAGTTAAGCTTCTATCTCAAACAGAGTCTAGGGGTTCAATTATAGTGAGATGTAACCATGCAGGAAATTAATCATTAATCATTCCCCATTGTTGGAATGAAGCGTACGCTCTTGCTATTGGGACACTAAATCTAGGGCTGTCCTCGACTTAAGAAATTCTTTAGTTTAGAGTTTCTCCACAAAGAATCATGCAAAAGCACCACTTTAAATCGTGTGTTTCCCAGAGATGGGCTCATATATGTCTTGGAAATAAGTCATTCAGCATGAAAAAAGCATAAAAAATGACTAATCGACTAAAGAAATCTTAGTCGACTAAGACCAAAACGACCGATTAGTCAACTAATCGGCTAAGAGGGAGGCAGCCCTCAGACACGCCACTTCTCCTGTGAGCTCAAAAAAGAAATGGGAGTGTACAATAGTTGTGATAACAGTAAAGAAGAGTATTTGAGGGAGAAATGCTGCTTTTTAAAACTCACTGTTCCCATAACCCCGTGCTCACACTTGTTTATAACCAACAGCTGGACCACACGCTGGAAACAAACACACTTAAAATGACAGACGATTCTCTCGTTGCTCACTGACGTCCTGATAAGGAGAATGACTGGATTATGCACCACACCAAATATAGATCTACAATATAAATCTGACTATCTGCAGATATTTTTGAGGCTGGGAAATATCTCCACCAAGACTAATTTCCATCCTCTGGCTCTGTCTGGTGACTGACAGTAACAGTAACAGTGAAGTCATCATGAAGTCAGTGTGAGTGTTAAAGTCTGGGACAGCTGCATGTGAACGGAAAACAACAACATGCCCTCGTGTCACCTTTTGATAGTGGATTTGACACTAAAAAAAAGATATTGATTTTGTTCATTTTCCTGCTGTTGTGTGAACTCTTACTGTGCTCTGGACTCTGAAGTCTGACAGAGACGCCATCAGTTTGTCCAACTCCAGCGTGGCTGACGTTGCTGAAGGCTTCGCAGAGCTGCAATACAAAAGACAAGTTTTGTCTTAATAAACCCACAACATATTTCAGCAGATTTTAAGAAGATATTTTAAGAAGTGTATTGCATTCACTTGAGAAAATTAATTCTGCCCTGTTTTTTCTGAATGAAACGTTTTCATGAAAAATACAATAAAATCTGCTCTATTTTTCTGAATTAATGAGATAATTATCCCATTAATTAAAAAAAACAAAATGGTGCACATTCTTTTTCTCAAGTGAATGCAATATACTTCTGTAGATTTTAGAGTGGGATCTTTTTTTTTTTTTTCAAAACACTTATTCATATTTGGCAATTTGCAGAGGCACGTAGAGTAGTACAGTAACACAATATATATATACATGTGCATTATGGATTATAATTTGTTTTGTTAATTATGATACACACTTTTTAGTACAGTGAAAAATTATGCCGTTTGCACAATTTAATTTGATTTAAACTTTCATTTTTGTTATACATTTTTGTTGGTATTTACAGATACAGGGGCGTAGTTACAAGCTCAATTCGCAATTACAAAAACAAACAAACAACGATTTAAACTTCATGAATTAATCTTATGGTTAATTGTGCAGCTCTCCTGCTGGAGGAAACTCTCCAGTCAGTAGTTTGCATTCACTGGAATTGCAGTGAATTCTGTCGATTGTTTAGATTTGACTAAACTGATTAGATTTGGTACCTGGAGGAGGAGGCCGTGGCTTTGTCCTTCATCTTGTCCCTCTCATCTTTCTTAGAAGAAGGAAACTGGGCCAGGATCTCATCTGACGACAAAAACACAAAGTCATGTATAAGAAACGATTCACCTCAGTATAATAATAACTTTATTTCTATGGCGCCTTTAAAAACAGAGTTTACAAAGTGCTTTGACAAACAAAGCAAAAACAGAAGCAGGATACAAGACGACATTAAAGTACAGTTAATATAAAGTTAAAAACGAGAGGCAGAGACATGAAGACAAGGTGGACAGAAGACAGAATGATGATGAAAGATAAAAACAGTAAAAACACATAAAAGACAATAAGAACAATTTAAAAGATGTACATAAATACAAATAAGAATACTTAAAAAAAAAAAAAAGAGACCAATAAAAAGCTATAAGAAACACACACGCACGCACGCAGACACGCACGCAGACCTGTGATGTTGAACTGGGTGGCGTTGAGCTCCTGTAACAGATGATCCAGCTCGCTCAGACCTCCTCCCAGCAGCGAGGAGGAGGAGAAGGCCGGAGGAGGATCTGCTGTGCGCGGAGAGCGCGGTTTACACACCGTGCTGTAAGAAAGGCAGGACAGACAGATTGTGAAACATCCTGTCACTGATGTGGCTGCCGTCATCACGGTCACTCTGTCATGACTCATGGGCGACTTTGAAATGTGTCCATTCAGAAATGAGTCACATAGAGCAGAATACGCTCATCTGTCCGTAACAGTGGTTTAAGATCCAGATACACTCACTCACTGTCAAAAACGGACTTTTTTTTCTTCAATGTGGTTCGATATTTTTGTTTTCAGCAGTAATAAAATTATACACTACAAATACCGACAATCAGGACAAGACATAATGAGAACAGCAAACCAAAACAACAACAAACACATAAACAACAACAAATTGTGGTTTGTACAAGGGCGTAGGTTTGGTTTCAGCACTGGGGAGGGCATTTATGAAACGGGGGGGTTTGTGCATTGCATACACAAAACAAAAACAATCCAGACATAATTACAGGAAAGGATCTCATATATCTCGTAATTATGAGGAAATACCTCGTGATTAAGATATCTTATAACTACGAGATCTTTTCTCATAATTGCTAAATCCTAAACTCCTAATTAACTTTTCTTGTAATTACGAGATAAGGTGTCTCTTTTTTTGCAATGCACTTCTGTAATTTCCTGCATTCTGGTGAGTTTTTATGCATCAATTTGTGCCTTTTCTGCATCAGTTTATGGTGGAAATGTCTCTAATTCCATCAAAATAAAAGTCCTCTGCTACATTCATGTTTTTATTGGAGGGGGACAAATGCACATGTTCTAAATATTGAGAGGGGCGTGTCCCCTGCGTGTCCCCCGAAATCTACTATGGGTTTATATGCACTTATTCTGTAAATAACAATTTTTTACCCCCATACTTCCTCTTTCAGGTATATAACTATTGGGGACCAGTCTCTGACTCTTAACACATGTGATAGTCTCTCCAATAGAATAATGGACATTTCCTACCACGTTAAAAAATCAGGCGGCTCTTCGTCTAACCATTTTTGCAACATTCTGAATCGTGCAGCAACTTTAGTCTAATCCCAGTACAAAGTGATGTGGATTTAGAGGTATATCTATCCCAAATAGACTGTGGACACATATGATACTTTAAAAACATCAGTGCCTGATTGCTTTATCTCTGATGTCCATCGGAAATAAACGTCTTTTTTAATGGTGCCTTTTGTGTTCCAATTTGTTCAATAAAAGAATGTTGGAAATATAGTTAAAAAATAGAAATAAATGACTGACTGCCAAATACATTTCAATTTTAGGGCATGACCACATAAGATGACAATATTTACCACAGTTATTTTCACATTTCAGACATAATGGAGAACACATGGGGTCATATTTACATGGAATAGCCGGGGTTACATGTAGTCTGTGAATAATCTTATACTGGGTCTCATAAGATTTGTTTATGTAGTTCATAATTAGCTTTGGGCAGAAATTCTTCCATTAAAACATGAGAGACTTGACACTTTCTCTCTGATGTAAAATCTGAACTTATATTCACAAAAATGTGCAGCCTGATAATCAGACCGGATGACCATTTTGTTGCACTTATTTCTTTTTAAAATAAGATCTTCTAATGGGGGGCAAATCAGAGGTCTGGGAAATGTATTATATGCGGATAACACATTACTCTGCTTTATTTAGTCATTTAATTTAAGAAGAACAGTGGACTTGATTACACCATGTAAAATAGGTTAAACAACAGGGAGGGAGTTACCTGTATAATTTGTCTGGGTTGGAGTTTTGGGAAGATTTCATTGCAGCAGAAACAGTCTGAGAGACAAAACAGACGGACAATAAATCACACTTTTCAGTGAAGATGCTAAAAAAGCAGCAGAGTATGAAGAGTTCATTTGGAAAAAACAGATAAAAGACACTCTTAACATGAATAAACCAACACCCGTTTGATTGATATTCCCTTGAGTGCACAATAAAAGAAACATGATTTATGAAAATGAAAATAGTTTGAGAAACAACCAAACACCAGTTTGATTGATAGTCCGCAGTTTGGACAAAAAACTTGTAAGATTTTAGGAAAATAAATAAAAAATGCAGTCAGAACGTGCAGTGAGAAGAACGCTCATCCCTGGCAGCTGGTTGTCTACCTGCTGCGGGGTGTAGGCGGGCGGCGGGGGCCGGGTTTGGGCGGACTCCTGGGTTTCAGGGTCAGCATTTTGTGGAGGGTCAGAGGTCAGCAGGACGGGACACCGAGCTAGAGGAGAGCCGGTGTTCTCCAGATCAGCGAGGAGGGCATCTGATACAACACACAACAGCACGAATGTGATGCAAGTCTGGTTAGATTTACAATTTGATTTATCTTCAGGTTGGTTTGTGATGAGAGTTAAAGGCAGTTAACTACCTCATGATGTGTCTCTATATCTTTATAAACGTACCTAATGGAGTTATTAGTGTGTTTATGAAGCATCAAAAGGGAAACAGAAAGAGATATGAATTAAGAGAAACATGCAGTGCAGACGGAGATGCAAACACACTGGATGATAGACAGAACACATGAAGTTAAAGGGAGAGTTCGGATGTTTTGATCCACAGTCAGCGTACAGCAGACGGAGGTCGGCACGCCGCCAGATTGGAGAAGGACGGGCACGGAAGATAAGCAATGCTGTCGTGGACGGGGCCACACAGCAAAAAAATATTTTAACAGCTTGGGAACTGAAGCTGTTATATTATTCTCGTCAAAGCCACCAGACTTCTTTGACAAAAACAATCATTTTACCTCGCAGAACACAGGAGTTGCTGGTCTACCACTGCCTCGATCGGTTAGTTTGTTTGTGTCATCATGTGACTTTGGTGTTTTAAAAGGACTAACAAAACTGCAAGGTTTAACATGGTTAAATGTTTTTATCAAAGGAGTCTGGTGGCTTTGACGAGAGCGACATAACGGCTTTAGTTCCCCAAGGTAAAGCAGTGAAAATATTAAGGTACACATAAACTGATATTGAATTTTTTTAGGTGGCACTTTTTTTAGGGTGTGTGCCGACCACCATCATTAATTATCTCATACAACTCCGCTTCAAAAGATCCGAACTATCCCTTTAACGTTCAATAACTCAAGCTAAACTAACAGCTAATTTCTTGTTTTGAAATTCTCTCCTCACAGAGTTGATTTCAACAAGGACAGGAGCGTCAGCGCCAAGGAGATGCAGCGCTGGATAATGGAGAAGACGGAGGAGCACTTTCAGGAGGCCATGGTGGAGAACAAGAACAGTTTCCGTGCCGTGGACCCAGACGGTGACGGTGAGAGACAAACTCACATCCGCTGATAATTCAAAGCACACTGACTGTGAGGCTTGTGGCCTGTGCGGGCCGCGCTGCAACATTGTGTCCTAAACGAATAAAAATACTTTCTGTTCACTCAATTCATGCTTTGTCTGTAGGTCACGTGACATGGGATGAATACAGAGTCAAATTTCTTGCCAGCAAAGGTTTCAATGAAAAGGAAATGGCTGAGAAAATAAAGAATAATGAAGATCTGAAACTGGATGAGGAAAGTAAGTATAAAACTATGTGAAACATGTCCCAATTCTTTTTCAAGAATATGTGCTGCAGATATCCAAATAACAATATAATCGAGTTTAATTTTCTGCTCATTGCAGCTCAGGAGGTTTTGGAAAGTCTGAAGGACCGCTGGTTTCAGGCTGATAATCCTCCGGCCGACCAGCTGCTGAACGAGCAGGAGTTCCTGTCTTTCCTTCACCCCGAGCACAGCAGAGGGATGCTCAAATACATGGTCAAGGAGATCGTGCGTGACTTAGGTACTTTTTACTTACTAAATACCTGAATCATGAGCGTCATGGTCTTAAACTGGTGTTAAATATTGTTTTTTAGCCACTTGAAAGCAACGGAAGCAAACTGTTACCACAACATGGCATGTTGCTGCCTTTTGAGTTGACACGAAACTTGTTAGCAAACAGCGGCTTATTTACACATCTAATATTGACAGGCCTGTTAGCTACGCTTTGATTTCCACAACTTCCTCAGAGAAATGTCTGCCATTTAAAAACAGGGAAGGCAGTTTTTATTTGCATCACTGGGCAAAAATTCTAGCCTGGCATCGCCAAACTAATTCGAAATGCAAATTAGGTTGGTACCTTTCAATTGATTTTCATTCTCCAATATCAACAGCGCAGACCTCTGCATAGAACTACAGCCAATCAGAGCAATCATCAGCCAATCAGCACCTTTGCTTTGGATTTGCCTACAACACAACAGCGTTAATGTGCCGGCCGTTTCGTTTTTAGTTTGTGGTGAAAGTGGCTGACAGGGAAAAAAAAAATGGTGACCTGGTCACAAACGTTCTCTAGTTATCTGCTGTTTCTGAAAACATTTTATGCCAGAAATAGGTAATTCAGTAACAGAATCTTGAGTCATATTTGATCAGCGCTGCCTAGTTCTACAGTTTTCCAAAAATTCCATAATCTTTCAGCATATCATAATTCAAGTGGTCTAAGAAAACTAGACTTCTGCACCTCCTCTTGGCTCTGTTTTGAGACTTTGAGTCGGGAGACTTTGACCAATCACAGGTCATTTCTGTTCTACAAATGCACATGTGCGTGCACGTCCCTTGAGATGGTGAAAGCCTGATTCACTGGTGGAAAATCCTGCAGAAAAATGTGTTATTCGAGCATTGGCAACACCTGCCTACACTGCAAAGGACTTATCAAAAAGAGACTCCTGACAATAAACGCAATGAAACGTGTCAATATCGGCGAAGTGTTTCAGAGATGGAGAGAAAAAGCTGCCAGTAGTTTAGCCTTCTGCTAACTGTAGCCAAAGGCTCACAGCTGCGGATAATTCAAGTTCATGTTTCTGTAGCTCGAGCCTCGAATCACAGTACGTCATTCCAAAGAGCTTTACAGACCCACAAGTTTGCAAAGAAAACAGGACGGTAATTCCTCAGAATTGCTGCTATATAACAGTATCAGGATGAAATGAATGACTAGTAGTCATACAAGTTACTGTATGAAAAGAGCAGCTTAGGACAGAGAGGGGAGAGCTGCAGGAGGAGGGCTGGATTTTCAATTTTTGGTGGGTTTTTTTGTTGTTTTTTCCAGAAAACTGCAAAACTTTAAGCTGTTAGATTCTCCACTAGGGATGGGTACTGAAATCCAGTACTAAACAGGCCCCGGGGCAACATTATTAAAGGCCGTAGCTCCGACGCTAACGCTTCTTTTATCTGTACTTTGTTTAACGTCTTGGTGTAAGCGACGCTCCTCCTGTGTTCCTGTTTGGATCCGCTCTGTGAGAAAACACCAGATATTGAGCTAAAGTTAGATGCATTAGAGTCGTAACTTTATGGTCTAGTTTCACTTAAAACTCCAGGCTGTGTAACATGACCTGATGCATCCAGTCATGTAGAAACGTGATATTTGAATCTCCTCTGTCCGCCATGTTGTTGTTTACACAAACACAGCGCGCTGTGTGTCTGTATGTAGTCTAACTGTTTTAGCATAGATCTGCACATATCTTAACATCTGGCAAATTCTCGTGGCATAAACTTCTCTGACTGAGACTCCTGCAGTGAAATCTGCAGCAGAGATGACAGAGAGGAGCCTCACTGATGTCTGTATTCTTCATTCTTTAATGTCAACAATATTTATTTTATTGCATTTCAGATTAGTTTCCAGTGAGATATAGAGTTTATATAGCGACACATTACTGTTACTTCTGCAGAAACAACATTTAGACCTAGTTATTTAAAATATAAATAAGTTAAAACCCTGTTCTGAATTAATTATTTTCTTTTAAATAATAGCCTGTATTTTTTTAAACAGCGGTTAGAATGAAAAAATACTGATAAGAATACCGATAAAGTACCGAACCGATAAGGAGTATCGATAATAGTAGTATTGATCAAATCTTAACGATACGCATCCTTATTCTCCAGTATGTTCACTCGTCTCAGACCTCGTCTGTCTGAAGTACGTTGCTGAGCGGGTCGTGTACGCTGGGTTTTTAGAGCCACACAGTTATTTCATCCACTGTTGATGTGAAACTATAGTTTACGTCAGCTTTAATGTGGCAGTGTATGAGTTGCATTTTGAAATATCAGTGTCTTCTGTTGATTGTTGCTTTGCTTGTAGACCAGGACGGCGATAAGAAACTGACGCTGTCGGAGTTCATCTCTCTACCTGTGGGCACCGTGGAGAACCAGCAGGCGCAGGACATCGACGACGACTGGGTCCGCGAGAGGAAGAAGGAGTTTGAGGACGTCATCGATTCAGACCGGGACGGCATCGTGACCATGGAGGAACTGGAGGTACAGCAGCGCAAACGTCAACAGGGACTCGTACAAACACCATCACTTCTTTTTAACTGGGCAGTCAAACACTTCATGAATGCAAAGAAATTATTCTTTTTTTTTTCAATGCGATTAAATTAACAGTTGATCAGGCATGAGGACGATAGGAAAATTTAATGTCATGATTATCCTCAGCAAAATAACTGTGATCAACGATAATACGTTTAAACCTCTTAAAACGGCACTAAAACACAGTGGAATCACTTTATTTCATTTTGTATTGTTGGGACTTTTTTCTTGAAACGTTACGACTTCTTTCAAATAAAATGTAGGTTTTTTTCTTGAAATATTCCGACTTTTTTCACAAAACATTACAACTTTTTTTGTCATAAAATTGTGACTTTTTTTCTTAACATTACAACTTTTTTCTCAAAACATTTGACTTTTTTCTTGAAACGTTATGACTTTTTTCAAATAAAATTGAGGGTTTTTTTTATTGAAATATTCGACTTTTTTCACAAAACATTACAACTTTTTTCTCATAAAATTGTGACTTTTTCTCATAACATTACGACTTTTTTTCTCATAACATTTGACTTTTTTCTTGAAACATTCCAACTTTTTTCTCAAATTTGACTTTTCACTAAAATTACGGCGAAGAAACATTTTAATTGCATCACAGATAGGACACTGTAGTAAACTGCAGTGAGGATGTTCACGATTATCCCGATAAATTCACCACGATCAACTTACTGTGAGTGTTTTTTTATCGCGATTAAATCCATTATTGTCCCATCTCTAAGTCCAAGAAAGGACTTTTCACAATTTGATATTACAGATGCAAATCCAAACTACCTTTAGGAATCCTACCTTATCTTATAAAATCCTAAATACTCAATCCAACATCTGTGATTAGGGATGCTCGATATTATCGGCACGTTATCGGTATCGGCCGATATTGGCTTCAACATGAAATATTGGACATCGGTAAACACGCCGATATCCGCTGCTATAATAATCCGATAAAATAACAGGCTGCAGCTTCCTTGATTAAATGCCCGACTTCACCGCCATGTATCTTATTTTTCTTATTTTGCACAAAGAATGAGCTTTTTATTTTATTTTATGCTTTCATTTTCTCATGGGCCAACACAACAGAGGTGTGTATAATAATACTGTATTTTAATTCCACTGAGGAAGAGACTTGATGATCGCTGCAATTAGGTATGGGGGGGGGGGATATCGGTATCGGTATCGGTTATCGGCCAAATGGGTTGTAAAATATCAGCATATCGGATATCGGCAAAAAATCCAATATCGTGCATCCCTACCTGTGATCAACTTTTATGTCTGTTGCCGAGCAACCGATGCTACTTTTCTCATCTCGCAGAGTTAAACAACTTTGTAACTGTTGCTGAAACACAAAAAAATGAAGCAAAAACATCTAGATATCTATCTATCTGTCTGTCTGTCTATCTGTCTGTCTGTCTGTCTGTCTGACTAACTAACTAATCCAGATCCATGATAAAATCGATTACTGTCTCACCCCTGCTCTTGATGATCACTGACTGTTATTTCTCCTCCCGTCTCGTGTGGCCTACAGGAGTACATGGACCCCATGAACGAGCACAACGCCTTGAACGAGGCCAAGCAGATGATCGCCGTCGCAGATGAAAACCAGAATCATAATTTGGAGCTGGACGAGATCCTCAAGTACAGCGAATACTTCACGGGCAGCAAGCTCATGGATTACGCCAGAAATGTTCACGAGGAGTTCTGAAGACGACGCTTCCCCTCTCTCTCTCGGTCCGCTCGGCAAAGCAGGGCCACATCCTACATCTGCTTCAGGGACAACT
>JAOVVB010066200.1:0-14155 GCA_028570985.1 Heterobranchus longifilis | reverse complement strand
TCCTCTCCCCTCCCCCCTCCACTCCTCTCCCCTCTCCTCTCCTCCCCTCTCCTCTCCTCTCCCCTCCTCTCCTCTCCTCTCCTCTCCCCCCTCAACTCCTCTCCTCTCCTCTCTCCTCTCCTCTTCTCTCCTCTCCTCTCTACTCTCCTCTCTCCTCTCCTCTCCTCTCCTCTCCTCTATACATCTCTTACTCTCCTTGTATCCCCTCCATATAAATAATTGATGGCCCATCTTTGACTCGCCTGGTGTAGTTAAAGGGCGACTGAAGTCCCGAGGACAACATCAATACTGAGCTGAAAGTACAGCCGTGGCTTAGCCACAGACTGCATGCTGCACGTTCACAGGAGTCACTCTTTACTATAACGACCTAGTTAGATTTGAATAAAACATATCTTTCTCTTTCTTTCTTTTTATTTGCACGACTTCAGAAGACTTTATCAAATCCACTCAATTGGGACATTTGTGCTAGATTCTTACATCAGACAGCTCGCGTGTTGCCAGAGTGGTGATGTCATGCAGCAGCACACATCAATTCTTCTGTATTGTTGCAAGAAATTACAATCTTTGTCAATTTGTTTTGTCATTCAGAATTCTCTTTCATCTCCATTGCTTTGAAGCATCCAAATTATGATTTTTATTTTTATTTCTTTATGTTTACAGACCCTAATGCAACATCTTTTCACTGAGCGATGTGATTGGACGGCAGGGATCCCACCTATGAAGTGCATGTGCAATAATTGTAGTAATGAGTGTAATAAACATGCACTTGGCTGAAAATGGGTGTGCTCAATATTAGTTTTTTTTTTAGAAACTTTTCTGTAAACAGAAAACCTTCAAACTATCTTCATAAAACATCAGACTCTTCTGGCAAAATCAAACAATCAGCTCAAAAACATCTGTGCTCAAAATCAAACAATGCTTTCAGATCAGATACACACAGCCAGACAGTACTGAGCAGTCATAACACAGTGTTCAGGGCATGTAGCTAGTTAAACATACACAAAATACACTTCATTCAAAACTAACTATACTTTTTTTTTTTTTTACCACAACTTTACACACAAACCAAATAAATTGCTATTTCCAGATGCCAACTGCACACTGATGTGCTCAGTGTAGAACACTGTTATCTAGAGTCTTTGGCATTTTCATTTGTAGAGAGATAATGCTCCTGTACCGCTCTAATATGTCGCTGTATTTGTTTTGCAACAACTCCCAATCTGTGTTTTCCACCACCTTTGCCGTCTCTTACTTTCAGTAAAAGTCCCACACAAGCAAAGAAATCTCTGCTCTTACTTTTTGCCATTTCTGTTCTTCCTTTGTAGTATTTTCTGTTGTTATTATTAGTTCTTATAATACATCCATGATTTCATCCTGTTTACAGTGTAGGTAACTGTGTCATGCGAGATGCGTGTTAATATGGACGGAGATTAATTCTGATACGGTGCTAAACCTGCAAAAGTACAAGTCTCATGTTGGCATTCAGGGATTTACAGTCACACCCCCACAAAACTCTGCCTGCCACTTTTATTAAGCAAAATGTCACAGTGTTGTTGTTTTGCATTAAACACGTTCTGTTAAATTACATGTATAATTGGTATCACATCATGTGTTCCTATTAAGTTTTTAGGCTTCATTTCCTCAATAAGTTTTTTCAGAATAACTTCTCTTTTTTGTCTGTTTCAGCTGATTTTTGTTAACTATTAGGAGTACTCTGATCTTTTACTTAAGTATAAGTAGTAATACCACAGTGTAGAAATACTCTGATACAAGTAAAACATCCTGCTTTCAAATCTAAGTAAAAGTACAAAAGTATTAGGATAAAAAAAAAATATTTAAAGTACCAAAAGTATTACTCATTATGCAGAATGACCCATTTCAGAATAATTTACATCACTGGATTATAATTAGTGCTGCATTAATGTGGAACCTAATGTTGGGCTAATTCAGTTTAGTACCGGGTGGATTAATCCATAATAATACATCAGAATGTATTAGTTGACTTATATTTTGTATTAATAATCTGAATCTGCAAAATAATTAAAGTTATCGAGTAAATGTGGTGGAGTAAATATATTGGCTTCCAAACTGTAGTGGAGTATAAAGTAGCATGAAATGGAAATAAAAAGAGTAATTATAGTGAATGGAATATAAGATGAATTTTCCCTGCAGGCCATATGGCACATTTTACCCCACAGCTACTAGTTTAATAAAACTGCCTGATCTAACTACACACACCTGCAGGCACGGTAATGACCTTTAATAAATAAGACAGCCTTAAATCGCACATACACACATGTATTACCATTTCCATCATGTGGTCTCCTCCATCACAGATTACAGGAAAATACATCTTAAATCTGCGACTTTGAAAGAAACTCACCTGGCACACTGCATGAAGTCGTCAGCTTCACTCACAACTTGTGAAAAGTCTGTGAAAATATTTTCATGTCAAGTGTCTCACCCTTTAAAATGAACTCATTTACAGCTATTACAGCACGACATCATTATGAACCCTGTGGCATTTTCTTGTAAACAGATATAAAATTAAAAAAATATGTGTTATCTTTATACAGCTGAGCCCCAACACATGCTGAATGCATTTCCCTCTCCATAACACACTTGCAAAGGAGACTTTTTAAAATATTTTTGAAATCGGGCATTGTTTGTATCTATGTTTACTAGCTTGCAGTCTCCTTCTTTCTTATCTTTGCTGGCACATTGCTGCGTTTTCTTTTGGCGTGTTACCTACATGTTCTCGTGCAGAACCGTCAAACAAAACGGGGACCCAGTAAACATTGCTCCACAGTGCTATACGTGGCCAAAACCCCCACAGGGTACCTTTAAACAGGATTCTGCACCTGCATGATTACATGAATAAAGAAATGTATTTCTGAATAAAGTTAAGAAATACATTTTGATGGGTAGTTAAAGCAATAATTTCAAAGATTTCCATAAAAAATAAATGTATCGCTGAATGAGGTAACACAATGGTGATTGAGCTTATGGCCCACTGATGAAAGCCCTTGCATCTGCAGTATTACAAACTGGGAGTCTGCAGCGACATTTACAGGAAAAATCAATGCAAGGCGACACTTTTTGGATCTGAAGTGAGATCCAAAAACACACCTGCATTCGGCGCTTATGTGCCGCCAAAGAGAATGAAATGGAGATCTTCAAGATTTGCGTTCCAGAACCCATACTATCATAATATTTAATATGGCAGAAAAAGATTTGGTATGTCCCAATACATAGTTTTGGTGCAACGCATTCTCAAAAACAGGTCGTATAATGAATACGAAAATGTATGCACAACAGTTCATATAAAACATGTTCCATGTTCTGTTTTAAATACATGTGCAGGTTGCGTGATACACACGTCATTAACAGCGTGATTAACGTGAAACAGGACTAATTCGGTAGGTTTAGGCTACAAATATACTTAGCTAGGCAACAAAACGACTTGGTATGGTTAATAAACAAACCACAGGGATTGCCATTGAAATCCTGACTTCCGTGTTCCCTTTTTCAATACATGTGCTGCATGCGTGTGATGCACACGTCATTAACTGCGCGGTTAAAGCTGTGAAACAGGACTAATTCGGTAGGTTTCGGCTACAAATGAGGATTGCCATTAAAATCCTTACTTCTGTGTTCCGTTTTAAATACATAGACTCGAACTCTGGTCTCCTGGGTGAAAATCCGTCTTTTAAACCTGGGCCTCATGTCTCACAACTACATGTGTTATGTACGAATTACAGCACATTCGTTTTCGTAAGATATCAAGCTTTTCTGGCTATTCTGACCCACAATCCTTTGCGCAGCATTGAGCAAGAGGGTCAAAGTTCAAGGAGCAACGTAGTGTGACAAAGTAGAATGTCCCAGTTGTATGAATACTGCATGCAACAGTACGTACTTTGTAAAGGCAGCTGTAGTATGTAATAAATGATAGATGTTTCCAGAATATCTGCCATGTCTCCAGATTAAAAATGGGAAGAAAAGACCAATAACCAAGTGGTGTGTTAATCCAATTGTGTAGGAAGCGTGTGTGTTAACATCTGAGTGAAGTAGAGAACTTGATCAATCATTCATCATTGTAGTGCTATACTGCAAACGACTCATGGGAAGGTCAGGTTACAGTGATATCTGTAGGAACACCTTGTACAACTTCTCTTCATCAGTTTATTAGATTTATACTTTATGCCGTCAAGGATCACCGTTAAATATATGCACTGATCCATATTCAACATTTACATGTTGTTTGGCAAAATGAAGGCCATATTGTTTGTCTGAGTGTTTGAAAACAGATTTAATAAGGTGTTTGGTAAAAGGCTGCAGTGGAGGAGAGAGCAAGGTCAGCGGAGATCAATGCAATTGATGTCTGATGGGATTGACCATCGAAATGTGTAAACAAGGCTGAGCAGCTTGTGTGTGTGCTCGTGCGTGTTTGTGTTTGCCGTTAGCGCCTATGCTCTCTGATTGTACTGTTGATTTTAAATTAACGTATGTATTTTAGGTTGGGGAGCTGCAAAGCTTCAGTGTATTTAAGCATGTTTATCTCTGTGACTGTGTTCACGCCTACAGTTTGTTTTCTATGATAAAAAAAAAAAGCAGATTTGGTTAAATGTTTTTATCTTGTTTGTTTAGGTCCACACTGCTGAACCAAAGCTTCTAAATTAAACCCACATGGATCTGCATGTAGCCTGCTTATTGAACAGCGGCTCGGTAACATGCCGTGACGCCCCGCAGCGTGTTGCTTCAGTCAAAACAAGTCTGATTTAAGTTCTGCAGAGTGGACTTGTTTCCACTTGTCGACCACAGTTATTAGTCTTAATATCATGTGAGAACACTTGAGTAAATATGAGTGTGAGCATCAATACTCTCGCTCCATACAAACTGCAGGCAGCCAGGTATCGACGCTGGAAAACCTTGTGTTTACGGTTCGCCATGGGACCATAAAAATCAGTGGTCCACTAGAACTAATGGTGGGTTGTTGTCACACGATTGATTGCGCTGACGACAGTGCCGATCATCCGGATACATATGGGTCTGCAGGGGCGTGCAGGAGGCTGTTATCAGTGTATTGAATGGGCTGACAACCTGTATTAATGGTTATTGTGGCTGGAGCAATGATGGAAGCCAGGTGATGATGGATAAAGTGCGTCTATAGGTCAGAGTGGTGGATGAGTCCTAAAGGCACAGAACCTTCACGTGGGAAACCAGAGTTTACGTCCTGGTTCAAACAACATTTCGACATAATTTTGAATCCAATTTTTTTTTCTAAACCTACCAGAGTCACTGAAATCTACACTTTTTTTTCTAAATGTATGGATGTGTTTTTGGTGCCTAAACATAATGTAAGTCAGAAAATCGAGATGTTTTTTTCTAAACATACCGACATGTTTTTGGTGCCTAAACCTGAAACGTAACTCACTGAAATATAGATTTTCTTTTCTAAACCTGCCAAAACTCACGGTAACGTAGTAATGTAGGGTTGTTTACGATCAAACTTACAACCTGTATTGAATGGGGCTGCTGTTATCAGCCCCATTCAATGTGATGATAACAGTCTTCTGGACCTTCTAGTAGGTGGAGCCGGCCCCTACTGACCCATATGTATCAGGATGATAAGCATGTTATCAGCACCTTAAATCGTGTGATAACGTTCTAAGCCTATAATAGGCTATAATAGGCTATAATAGGGATAATAGGGATTTTGAACTGGATTTTGGATCATTACAGAAAATAAGCTCTGTGGAGAACACAAGTTTATGATACTTCCACGTTTTGTCTAGCAAGATAATCTCTCCATATGAACACCACTTTTATGATTTTAGAAGCGTAAATGCAATCACCAGGAGTAAAAAGCTAACGTTAGGCTATAAACGAACTACACCAGCGGTCGCATTTTGCCGTCCTGCGTCGCCACTAAACAAATAAGCAATAAACAATATTAAAGTTTAATGTCCTTAACAACCTCTGTACTGTAGTCTCGTTTAACCACTTGTTAGCAACCACCTATTTAAAGAAACGTTAAAGCTTCAAAATTCACCAGCGGGGTATTTACTGATGTATTTTATCTCTTGGAACAAAACGTTAAAATCTCTGAAGCTTGTGTTAACCACAGACCTTATTTTAGAACAACACCTTCAAAAACCCCATTGACTTCACAGTATATCTGACAAAAAGTAAAGGCAGCAAAATCGTCTCTGTGACTGATTACTCAGGAGCAATTAAAGCCTCCGTAAGGTGATTTTTAATACCTGTAATTAGCAGAGAAAAGTGTCAGTTTTAAAGGTGGGAAATCAGTCTAAGAGCTTGAGGTAGCACTTTGCAGTTAGCGGTTGTCTCCTTTCAACCAGTTACATTTCACTGTGAATGCACTGCACGTCTCCACTGCTGATAGTGACAGTGGTTTTTATCTGAAATCTAATGCAGTGGACCTTAAAAAAACAGCAAATAAAGAGAAAATATATGGGAAATTGAGAGAGGGGTGGGGAAAAAAATAAGGCGTAAAGAGAGGCAGAAACAAACAGCAGAAGCTTAGGATGCGAGAGGAAGAGCAGAGCAGCAGTTCCAGTTATCAAAACCTCCGTGTAATCTGCTCTGCCCAAGTGTTTTTTCTAGACAAGCTCAAATTTATGATTTCAACCACAGCACCAGCATAAAAAGAAATGCTCATCAGGTTTTAAAAAAAAGAAAGTTATCAGTGGAAGGCAGTGCACTTCTCCAAACATTATCTCCTCTTTGCCAACTGCCTCCTTCTGAAGGATTCTTTCTACCGCATCTGAGTTTTAACATAAACAGGGTGCATTTGCGTTTAGATTAGCAGGAAGAAGGGAACCTTTGGAGCGTTTGAGAGGTGGAAAGGAGACTTGATGGAGTATGGCGTAAGCAGAGTGTCTCTGTGCTCCAAGTCAGCAAGGCGGCACAACACTCGGGCACCCTGAGGAGGAAAGTGTTTTTGTGAAGTTAGGAGTGCAGCTGTTACCTTGAAAGTGTTTTCTCATAAAGTCCCAGAGAACTATTAAATTAATCAGCTCATTGTTTGAATATTTTATAAGAAAAGGGAGCATCTTTGTCATGTCAGTAAAAAAAAAAAAGTTATTTTTCTGTACTTTTTTTTTCAAACATCTTTATTTATTTATTTTTGTACTTGTATGAGTGTGTTTGTTCACACACTGAGGGACTCGTGCCGTGCCCGTTTGGAGCGGGCTGATTGCTTGGCCCCCGCGGAAGTGCTGCTTTCAGCGTTCTCGAGAAACGCTCATCCGATCGACTTCACACTCGACACTGCGCTCCCTTGGGTCCTCAGCAAAACACCCGCCAAGAGGGAAGTGGATCGGATGAACGTTTCACGAGATGTGCGAAGGACAGTCATACATACACCGACCGACAGAGATTCCTTCCTTTGTAGTTAGATGATGCTGCTACAGCGCCACCTATTGGACAAATGGCACCAAATTTGTCATGGCCACTTAGACAACATATTTACAACGGGCTGCCCCTTTTAGTTGATTAATCGGTCGTTTTTGTCAACTAAAATTTCTTTAGTCATTTTTTTTCATGCTGAATGACTTATTTCCAAGAAACTTCTGAGCACAAATCTGGTAAACACAAGATTTAAAGTGGTGCTTTTGCATGATTCTTTGTGGAGAAACTCAACTAATCGATTATTTGACCAAATCATATAACTGTTAGTCTACTCAGGATTTCTTTAATTGAGGACAGCTGTAATATCTACACACGTTCACCAAATGTGGTGGCAATAGCATAAAGCGTTCAGGCGATATGACATTTCTTTTGCAATATAAGCCCTGCCCACAGCATTTGAGCAAACTTTGAGGGCCAACTACAGCAAAACTGTATGGAACATCAATAATCAGAATAAGTAACTTTCCCCGGATTGATCCAGAGATGTTATGTACCAAATTTGGTCATGATTGCTCAAAATGTGTAGGAAGAGAAGTGTTTATGAGACTTGCATTTCAAAAGTTACTGGCCAACACGTAAAGTTCATTCTTATAGCTCCACCATCTGGCCAAATTGCACCAAATTCATCACGGCACGTCCTAGCGTCCCCAGCGAAACACCCGCCAAGTGTGAAGTAGATCAGACGAACGGTTCCTGAGATATGCGAAGGACAGACAGCCAGACACACACACACACACACAGATTCCTTGCTTCATAGTTAGATGGCAGTGTACTCAACCATGCATTATGCATGCATCAAATCTGTGTGTGTGTGTGCATCCTTGTATTGTTAAACATTTGTATTTGCATGTGATTTCAGTGGATGGAGGCTGGGGAGAGTGGAGCGAGTGGTCAGTGTGTAGCTCAGACTGCGAGCGGCAGCGCGGCAGAGAGTGCACAGCTCCGGAGCCCAAACACGGAGGCCGGCTGTGCGACGGGGTGGCGCTGGCCACAGACAACTGCACCGGCGGCCTCTGCACACAGAGTGGGTACAACATCACCATCTCTCTCCACTGCTGAACAATGAGAAAAAGATAGTTTAGCATCATTACTGTCAGTCTCATTGTGTTCGGGGACTGTGTCATTATAGATTTACTGTTCATAATTTTTGGCAGTGTGGGCTAGATCATGATCGTCATTATAATCATGCTCATCACCAGCACCCTCATCCATCTTCATTATTCAGCCACTCCACATACATAACACACAGTGTGCACAGGCATGGATGCATACACAAGTGGTAATTAAATCAACAGACACTTGTCGCATTCGAAAAGGTCAAAGAGAAACTCTCAAATTGTGATGTTTCTCTGTCTTTGCAGATCGAAAGTTGCTACATGATGCTAAGCCACAGGGTGAGTTTCTGCTCAGCTTCCATTACTTCTGTTATTTTAAAGATATCACTGTCGACTACAACCGTGGCCTGGAAGAATACTTGTGCAATAATTTAGTTTAGACAATGACCAGATAATACTCGATATTGATTGGCTGGAGGGTGTTTGTTGTTTTCAGATAGCCTCACTGCTCTTAAGGGCCGTCCATACCAAGAATGATAACTATAACAACAACGATATGAGCATCCACACAGATGAACGATAACATAACGATAACAGCGGCACTAATCATGCACTGTGCTGATTATGCATAATACATTAATGCATTCAGCAGACGTTGCAACGTAAGATTAAAGGAATGTCTCTCATAATATCCTACATATCTGTGAATTTGGGTACATTTTATGAACAGGGTTCCTACGCAGTATGGAAAAGTCTGGAATTTGATTTTAGTAATTCCCATGTACCCCTATTAAGTTTTCTAAAATATAAAATTCAAAAATTCTGAATTTCATGTAAATTACACTCACAGCTCCTGTTTTCATTATGAATGTATTTAACCTTCAATACACACACATGGAAGTGAAAAAAGAAAGGTCTAAAAAAAACAGACACTGTGAAAATTCAATTATTTCACTTTTTTTTCAACTCATTTTCAGTTCTTATTTATAAAATAGAAAAATATGGGGAGAACAATAATATAGGCCTAATATTATTTATCTAATGTTAAGGGAAAATTATATGAGTATAGGGAGCACTGGTTAGTTTGAGCAGAGATGTTTGACAGCGGAACGGCGTCCAACTTTCTGCGTAAGAATCTGAACGGACACAACGGATATGTTTTCTGAGGGCTGACCTGACGATCCAAAATATAACCTGGTTGGCGAAGGATTCCAAATGGGAAGAGAAAGCAACAATAGATGCACATTTTTGTATAATCCTTCAAAATCTCCAACAGAGCGGTCATATGCGAGGGCAAAAGCACTGTCGTCTTCTACGTAATCTGCCGAGAAGTCTGGAAATTTGAGTCTGGAAAAGTCTGGAATTATGAAAGAGAAAATGTGTAGGAACTCTGTATGAACCTAAAAATGAGGTTAATGCCTACCAGCGGTCCCCAGGGACCTCCGTGCCGCCGACACCGCCGCACACAGAGCAGAGAGAGCCGGGGATGACAGCCGACCGGCGGGCGTCAGATCTGCGCAGAGCACCGGAACAAAAACGCCGACACATCACTGACAGTATGATAATAACATCCAAAACACAAGATTCACTCTCAGTAGTTTCTGTGATATGAGAAATACTTTCAAAATACTAATGTAATAATACAAAAACTGACAAAATACACGGTTATCTCTCTGCAGTGTCATGTCATTTTGCATGTTAGTTCAAGTGTGCAACCACAAACTAAGTCCGTGTTGCAACAACTACCGTAACTTCTCATGCACCACAGCTGACGATAGTTCTGCTTGTTACAATCATCACCTTTTTAAATTATTTGTACATAGGCCACTTGTTTCAGCAGGCGACACGTCTACTATTTGCTGGAGTTGTAAAGTAAACTAATGTCCATGTTTGTGGATGATAGTGCCAACACAGTGTTTTTATTGAGGACCCTGACACACCAAACCTTTATCAGCACCGTGACCTGGCATTAAATAAGGGAAAAATGTCCGACTGATGGTTCAGCCCAGCTAATCAGTAATTTTACCCAAACAGAGCGTATTGCCATGAAATAGGAAACAATATTTATATTTTGATGCCTGGAAAGCAGCCATGGTATAAGAGGGATAAATCACTCTGACAGGTGTGGTTATGAAAACTAACACACTCTGCATGACTCATTGTGAATTCTCCTGTTCTTAGAATAGAGGCGAGAGTTATTCCAGATACAGATGTTCTGACAGACAGGTAGTATACAAGATGTATGAATAATAAGTGGGAAAACACTAGAAATGTTTCAGTCCATTGCGTTAGCAGATAAGAGAAGAAATACATTTATGTTGAAAAGCGTTTAATTTGCAGGCTGGTTGTGATTTTTGTGTCGTAGACGACACGTGTCTGACTGAAACAGTTAGGCAGAAGACTGTGATGGTTAGTGAGTGTTTTCTCCACCCTTTGCATCCATTTTCACTCCATTTACAAGAACATACTGTGTGTTGGATCATGTCACTTGTTAATAATGGACTTTAAATACAATTTACTCCTGTATTGTTGAAATAAACAATGTGTTTACTGCTGTGGATGGGGGCAGCAGCTAAATGTATTTTAGCCACCTAAAAAAAATCTATATCAGTTTAAGTGTACGCTATATTTAGAATATTTTCACCCATTTACCTTGCCGTCAAACAGCGCTGTTTAAGTTTACGTGGGGGGAACTGAAGCAGTTATCCTCCAGTTTTGAGAATTTTAAAAAAAGCCACCTAACTCCTTTGACAAAAACAGTAATTTTACCTCGCAGAACACGGGAGTTGCTGGTCTACCGCTGCCTCGGTCGGTTAATTTGTTTGTTGGTTGTTATTGTGTTACTTTGGTGTTTTAAAGTCTTAGGAACTAACAAAACTAACCAACGGTGGACAGCAGCAACTCCCATGTTCTGCAAGGTAAAATTACTGTTTTAATTCTCAAAAATCTGAAGTATCCCTTTAATAATAACAGTTATGGGTGATGATCAACTGTTCCCAACTTCATTATTGATTCAGTCTTCTTTCTGTGCCAATATACTGTAAATGTCCTCCAATACCATTATCTTTTAATACATCAGGTATAGCATTTCAAGGCAAGCGGCCCGTGGCTTGTGTCTGTGTAGCCGCTGCTTCATGCATTATTGCCTTCTAGGGTAATGGCCCATTTATGTGTTGATTACTGCAGCACAGTTTAAGCCACGGGCACAAGTTCTCCTTACTTGTCCTTTAACACAGTTATGTATTTTTGTTTGTTGGAAATTGGAAGAAGAATGCAGCCAGGCTACCAAAACTTCCCAAGCCCCCAATTAACCTGCTACTGTAGCCGTTAATGCCGCTTTGCATATTTTGTCAATTTATCCTCATTTGAGCTTCAGGCTACTTAGAGGATTTCTCAGCATGTCCTGTTTCAGCGCAGATCTCATTATCTTTCAAGAACAAGCTAGCAGCCCCTTTATTTCCCATTCGTTCTTTTTCTTTGTGGAGTTGGCCGCTGCAGTACTGGTGGGACCAGATAGAGCGTAATCATTGCCGATGAGCTAATTTAATGAATTGGTTTTGTCACATTATCCCAGTGGAACGCGGCGTCTCTCCAACACCAGAGCCAAGCAGTGTTTGAAATGACAGTCAGGTGCTGGGTTGATTATAATCGCCTTCCTTCCGAGGTTCCTCATTAGTAGCTTTAACACTCCACGATGGAACAATGAAGCTGTGCATCAGGAGGCAGGGCAGACGTGGAATAGAAAACAAAAAAGGCGCTAAAGTAGTTTGAAACAAAGGTAGAGTTGCCTCCTAAAAGAAACTTTCATATCTTTAACACATCTCATGTTCCACCACACAGATTTTCAGTTTATTCTGGGAGAGAAAATGTCTCACAGCTTCCTAATTAAGCACAGTAGAAAACAAAAAGTCACAAGAAATCTGCTTCTCTCTCTAAAGCTGGGCTCAGACTGCAGGAGTTTCGGGCTGTTTTATCCCTGAATTACCCCTCTCTCGAACATCGGAGGAGAAATCTGGGAGCTTGGTCGGTACTGATGTTCGGCCCAGATTATCTGCTGATGTGAGCCGTTTACAGATCCAATCTTAAACCTCCCGAACTGCTCAAGACTTATCAGGGCCTCCCCGATAATTATCAAACATGTTTGATATTTAGTATTCAGTGCAGAGCAGCTGACGTTGGTAAACAGTCTAGCCCCCGATGCTAACGTTAGCTAGCATACTTCTGTTAGTGGATATTAAAACTGACCTCACCTCCAGTTCTCTCTGAAGAACAGACAACCCGTGTTAACCACATATCCTCAACCATTTTCTCATCCAGACTCATTTCATCTTCTGCTTTGGTTTTTCTCACTGCGAAGCATTAATCCAGCAGGTTGTCGCGGCACGCCAGTCTCTGTTTCCTCATGAGATCACGTGAGAGAGGTGACGTGAGGTGGTGCGTTGCTAACCTCTGACAGTAATCTTAGAGAGCCAGTCCCGAGTTTTTAACCATATTAAAATGTCTATAAGGTGTTTTTTTATTTGCTACAAGACATGAAGAATCTCTGCCTTCAAACTGCAGTGTGCCAACAACAGTCTCACAAACCTGGATTCAGACAGCCAGGTTTTATGACATCATATGACTTAGGAACCAATCAAATGTGACTAGCAAGTGACTATAGCATGACTATGGCAGCGGTGGTGGGCGGGGCTTGAGGCCAGATCCAGAATTTCTTAATGAGGAAGAAGAGTAGATGTGCTTCCAGCCACTTTTCAGAGTTTTTTATTTCGTTTTTTTTGTGGGAAAGCCCTGTTAAACACAATGTTAATCCTAGCAAAGTATTTTTACATACCTTAAAATGCGTCTGGAGGAGGTCCTGTAGTGTGGGATACACCATTATTTTCAGATCTTGTAGCATGTGCATGTTTGAGATTAGAGCGAAGAATATCTGAGCAGATTCTCCTCGTGTGTTGCGATGCAACCTGATTTCAAAATCTGTTAGGATTTTTAAAACTCCTGTGGTCTGAGCCCGGCATTACTCGCTCTTACTTTCCAAGGTGTGGAGACCAGCAGTGACGTGGCCTTGTACTCCGGCCTGGCTGCGGGGGTGGTCACGGTGGTGCTGCTGATCGTCGCCGTCACTCTTTACCGAAGGAGCCAGAGCGAGTACGGCGTTGATGTCATCGACTCCTCCGCCCTCACCGGGGGCTTCCAGTCCTTCAGCTTCAAGACCTCTCGTCAAGGTGAGCCAGCGACTGTGCCTCTTACAAATCCCATTCACACTCAAAATTGTGCCATGAAATGCTAAATCACACCGTGAACGTCGGCTTCCCACCACATGCTGCATCCAAACTGGGAGGTAACAGAAGCAAATGGATAAAAGAGGCTCTTGATGTTACTATTGGTTAGAGATGAAACTGTGTGAATATTTCACAGCACGATTATTGCGACCAAAATGATCACGTTATCAGTATTATCACGGTATTGTTAAAATGTGCTGGAAATGTGCAGGAAGTACTGATACACACACATAAGTAATGAGAGCACTGGTTGTACCTGACCAGAATTTTATGGTTATGGTCTCAGTTTTTTTTTGTTTTTCAGCACAAGTTTTAGTTTGCAACTCTTTTCAAGAAAAGTTTCCCTAATGCAGGTTTAAATGAACTTAAGTAAGCAAATCAAATGTT
>JAOVVB010066191.1:0-14155 GCA_028570985.1 Heterobranchus longifilis | reverse complement strand
TGCAGTTTATTATCTGCGATGCAATTACAAAAGTTTAAAAAAAAAAAAAAAAAAATCGTAATGTTTCGAGCAAAAAGTGGTAATGTTTCGAGAAAAAAAGTTGTATTGTTTTGAGAAAAAAAAGTCGGAATGTTTTGACAAAAAAAGTCGGAATGTTTAAGAAAAAAGTCATAATATTTTGAGAACAAAGTCACAACAAAACAAAATGTACGGTAAAGTGATTTCAGTGTGTTTTTGTACATATTTCATTGATTGTCGGGATAATATCGTGAATCGCAATTATTTTGGCCAGGATAATCGTGACATGAAATTGTCACATGGTCTCATGCCTACCCAGGAGACGACTGTCCGTGTCCCGTGTGTTTTAACTACGTAAGGTACTTAACTTGAGTCATGTAGGGTACGTAGTTAACTTATGTAACAAACATACTTATTTTAACCCAAACCATGATCTTTTTCTAAACCTTTTTGTAAACGCTGTGTTTAGAATGGCGACCGTTTCACAACATGCGCCGGTCACGGGAAAATAAGTTTCCCTCGAAACGTAATTGAGAATGCAGTTTAATTGTATGGGAACATTTTTTTTTTTTTTTAGGAGACAGGATTGAATAAGCTTTGGTAGCACATTGTTTCTTACAACATCAATAAGAATGCAACAAGGATGATTCATATTATTAGTCAATACAAATTTAGTTCAAAGTCTGAGTGCTTTGGGACAATAACATGAGGTTATCTCCAGGAGAAGCTACTGTCTAATACCAGTTCGTTGACGTTGAGAATTTTGGAGCAATTGACAGAGAATGTGTCAAAAATCCACAATTCAATAAAGCAAAAAAAGAAGCTCATTTCAAGATATTAAAAAGCAAATATATATATATCTGCAATACAGTCTTGCAGCTAAGAAGGTATTTACAGACAGCTCTTGAGTGAGTATGTGTCTGTGTGAGAGCTGATAATTCACTGCTGGCACTAATGATGTGAGGAGACTCGGTAACGTTAAAGATCAAACCTGAGAATGATCATTAAAAGCTGGAAGGAGCTGAAAAATCTAATGCTCTGTTCACACCAAACGCAAAGCGAACTTTTTGCGCGACGCAAGATGCTGAGATTCTCCTGCACAGCAGCTGGATGGAGCTGAACTCCATTCAGAAAACAAGCATTTTAAAAGTTGTTTGCTTGTCGTATTGCGGACAGACGTGACAAAGCATTAGTTCATGCTTTTTACAAATCGCCATCATGCTGTGGTCATTTCGGCGTACCTTTTTGATCCGTTTATCGCAATTTAAAATCATAATCTGCACCTCAAGTAGCGCTGGAATCGGCAGTCGTCCAGACTAATCTGGGACTTCCACAACAGGTACAAAGCAGCAGTAGTCGTTATTTCCTCCGTGGTTGATGAAAGAAACTGGCGTGAGTATGCGAGTCCCGTGAATTACACAAATACGCACAATTGCCCAATTTGGTGTTGCAGCTGGTGTGATCCCATCGCAAGATGTTCTCTAGTTTGTGCTTTCTTGTATCTGACTGCCCGTGTGTTTTGGAAGGAGGCGGAAGAGGAAGTGATTGGTACCAATCATCAGCAAGGAGCAGATGCAGTTAGACCAGCAGCTTCCCCTGCTCCCACTGTTTGTGGTAAATCGATATCTGTCTTCTTGTGAGTTTTTAAGGGATTGTCTGGAAAGTTATGACAGATATAGCAAACACAGATATACTGGTTGCCTTTAACAAACCAATGAGTCTGAGGTCCTCAGCTAAATGCAGTAAAGAGACACAGATTGCAATCTTTCTCTAAACAAAGTGTGGGAGAGCGTCATGCTCCATATTGTGTGATTTAATTTTTTTTGTCTTGTTTGTGTTGGACGGGCTTTTTTAACAGCAGCTATTAATTTTGCATGTGCGTTTTATTATAATCATGTGTCGCTTTTGGGTGCAGATTTGTGTGTGTCGCTGCCGGCTTTACGGTCATACCAGCGGAAACCACACAGTGTGAGGGAAAAACACACAAAGCAGGGAGAGCTTTCCCAAAGATACCGTGCAGAGTTTATTTAGCCTTGCATAATGCTGCAGATTTTGGGGTATCCTGTTCATATTTCAAAGCTTTGCTGAGTCGTTTTTAAACGAGAGTTCTCTGACAGTAAACCAGTGCAAAGAAACCTTTTTCTGAAAACACACGCAGGCCTGAGATGTAAACTTTTGAGTCGACATTGTTCACTTTTTAACGCCTATATTTTGGGTTTACGAGGCTCAGCAGATTACAGTATATGAGTGCTGTGTGTAAAATGATTAATTTACAGTTTAAGCACATATAAATTCACATTTTTGTGCCTTCTTGTGTTGTAATGTTGTGATCTGATGTAACAATATCATCTTTTAGAGCACTGGTTCCCAACCTGGGGGTCTCGACCTCTTGTAGGGGTCGCCAAAGTTTCACAGGGGGTCGCGAGGCATTCTTGATTTTAAAGGGTGTAAGACAACTTTTTTTTAAATATACAGTTGGCCTATATTTCAGCATTTCATTCATTTATGTGAAGAAAGTGTTATTTTTAAAGTTTGAATTCAGGATAAGGTGACACAAGTTATTAACCTGCATTAGAAAAGTATGCAGTTAAAATAACCAAAGAGCTAATAGAACAAAAGCTCAGTGTCAGGGAGAAGAAAACACTGAATGTGTCAAAAAAGAAGCCTATTAAGTATGTGTGATCGTTAAAAAAAAAATACATAATTGTATTAAAAAATCCTAAAAATAAGAGGAAAACTCATCTCTGATGCAATATTCACTGAAATAATCTGCTCAAAATTCATCCAAATGTCTCGTTTTACACAAACTTGCTGCAGCTTTTGCGTTCACTATTTGGGTTAATTTATCAGTTGTTCTGTTCTGTTATTGTTATGCATTGAATATATATATCTATGTATATCTGTTTACTCAATTATAGAAAAGGTTAGTTAAAGAAAAAGGTCGGGACCCACTGTTATAGAGGAATAGTTTGCCATCTCGGTAAGAATACAAAAAGCTCTGTTAGAAGTTTCCCAACAGTACAGTGCATTATCATAGCGTTCCTCACGTCTGTCATTGTAACGCGTCGTTTCCTCCGACGTGTCCAAACAGAGAATAATAAACTTGTCTGTATTTAGTCTGAGTGAACGCCACTTGTTGACCTGAGATTCGTCCCAGATGCCTCTGACTCCGTGTCTGTTGTGGTCGTCCCCGGCTCTCTCGTGTGTGAACAACAAAGAAATGTGTTTCGCTGTATTGGGAGGAAGTGAACAAAGCGACCAAGTTGTTGATGAAGCAGTCTGTAATGGCTCCTCACTGTCAACACTGGCGGAGTATGAAAGATGATATATATTTGATATATGGTGTGTAGGTGCAGGAGGACCATTTCAGCTTGCTTGAGTTTTCTGTTGGGAGAGAGTCACTGATATAATAACTGCACACTCATCTTCTTCTCTGACTCAAACCTTAAATAATGTAATCATCTGTTTTCAGTCATTTACAAGGTTTTCCTTTATGTCAGCATATTTATGCTTTAATTAGGATCAAAAACATAACAGAACTCCAAGTACAAATGTAAATGTAACTGGGGCAGCAAGTATGCATATGTCTATATGTATGAACAGAAATAATTAATAATATCAATCAATCAATCAATCAATCAATCAATCAATCAATCAATCAATCAATCAACCTTTATTTCTACAGCACATTTCATTCTGGTTAATGCAGTTCAAAGTGTTTTAAAGATGATTGACAAACAGATAAAATGAAAGTATGCACCCTAAAACCATAAAAAAGACAAAGCATTCAAAATAAAAATAAATAAATAAAATAAAACTAAACAATAGAGACCAATGCATGCAAGACAAAATGTTAAGAACTTTTTAAAAGCTATAATAACAAAAAAGAGTGAGATAAAATATTGATTAAAGAAAGATTGAAAGGTTAGAATAATAAAAATAGGAGTTATACTAAAAACTAGATAAAACAGGTAAAAAGACAGAAGGACAACTAAAATTCATGCTAGAGATAAAAGAAATGTAAAATAGTAATCATGGAAAACAAAACAAAGAATAAATAACGTGTAGAATTTTACAATATGAATACAATGAGTAAAACCATAAAATCATAATAAAACCATTCTTAATCAAAAGTTTTAAGTTGACGTTTTAAAATGTCAACACTTGCATTTAATCTTTTTCATTTTTTGTATTTACTTTTTTCCACATACCCCTCCATGTATGTTTTGTAAATTTTTGTTAGTATGTCCATGTTGTTTACATGTGCATGCACTTAACACAAACTAAATTCTGTGGATTAAAGTCAGTGCGTTTGGAATATGTAGTGTCTTTATTTGTTTATTTTGAATTGTGTTCATGTATTTCCTGTGTTTCCTCCCAGCTTCACACTCTGTGCTGGGTGCTCCTCCTGGAGTTTTCAGGGGGATGGAGCAGCGCGGAGGAGGTGCAGGCGGGGGAACGGAGAGCCCCAGCCTTCGGGACAGCGCCAGCCCAGAGGAGAGAGGGGAGAGCCCTGCCTCCAGCGGCCCCCCAGCGTGCAAGTTAAACCGCCTGGAGGTCAACGGCAGCCCGGCAGCGCCGCGGACCAGACAGAACGGCACGCCACTGAAACCACTCGGAGGTGGGGCCTTAACTCACACATACACAAAGAGTGTAAATCACAAGTTTCATCACGACACAATATTATATCGGTTCTTCGGACAACGACACGATATTTGCTGATATCACAAAGTCTGCTACGATACAATTTTGATTTGATTAAATTCAGGGGGCTGCGATCGATATGAGATGATATCATCTGTCTATTTAACACAATCAGTTATATTTATATCAATACAATTTTATTACTGAGCTCTTCAAGACATTTAAATGAGAAACAATCAATTATTTTAAATGAAAGAATAAATATAAAGTAGGATATAACAGTAAAGGTGCATCTTAAAGAGTATCGATATTTTCACTTTGCATCGATGATATTGGATCGTCGATCATTGAATTGACATATTGATCCAGATCGATGTATCGTTACACCCCTAGTAAATAGGCTACGTGTCATTGCGCCATTGTTTCACAGACCACCTTTTTTTTTTTACTTAAAGACCAACTCCATTATTATTATTTTTGAATTTTTGAATTTTTTAAAATATCATTCTGTAGCTTCCCAGTAGTGTTCCTTATGTATTAAAATCCAGTCATTCACATTTTGGTCGAAATACACATTTTTAGCATCAAAATGCTGTTTTTCCTAAGCCCTTCTAAAAACTTTCCCCACATGACCTGACGTAGGTTTCTGCATGATGACGTTTCTACATATAAGCAGACAGGAGTCATGTTACCGGCACGGAAACTAAGTAATCTCCTGCTGTAGTTTTTATATCAATTCACAACATTAAAACTGCGACTGTAAAAACGTTTCCCTCCAAACATAACTGAGGATGTAGTTTAGTTGTACATGAATGTAGTTTTGTAGAGAGTTTTGCTCACAGTTGCATCATTGTTTCACTTTCCAGCCTGCTAGTTCTCATTATAAAAATTCTCAGTGTTGTAACAGTAATGAACCTTGTCTCAAACTATGCAGTGTTGGGTCCTTGAATTTGCCTGAAAAGTCCTTGAATTCGATGTTTAAGAAGGTGTGGGAACCCTGTGTATGCTCTCTTGACTTTGTAAAGAGGTTTAATTTGTTTGAGTCTTTCAATCACATCACACCGCTACATTGGACATGATTATTACTGCGTCAAGCACCTGAGACTTTGGCTTAATTGGAAATGTTCTATTCCAGTAAGAAGTAATTTATTTAGCGTGCGGATAAATCGCTCTCCCCTCAGGTGTTTCTGAAGAGTGACGACCTGTGTCTGATGGGGGGAGAACACACGAGGAGGAGGCCCACGCTGCCGTCGGCGCACATCCTGGCCATGCACGTCCAGCAGCTGGAGATCAGAGCCTTCACACTCACGACCGGAGCCTACAAGTGGACCAAGCTCAGGTAGGCTTTACGTTTCCGGGTCGTCCGTCCGTTCATCTGTCCGTCTCATTCTCGTGAATTTCTTCAAATTTGGCACAAACCACGGTTCCTTGAAGTCAAGTCAAGTCCTTGAAATCCTTGAAAGTTTGTGCATTTGAGAACCTTGATCCGTGTCTCAAACTATGCCGTGGTGGGTCCTTGAATTTAAGGGAATTGTACTCAAGGATCAACTGATTAGATTTTGGTGGTCAAAGGTGACTGTGACCTCACATTTTTGGCCATAACTCAAAGAATTCATACGGTAAAGTTTTCTAATAGGACAAAATGATGAAGGTCAAAGGTCGATTTCACTGTGACATCAAAATGTTTTGCAAAAACACTTTTCTGACCATTATTCAACGCCATAACTCAGGAACAGAAGGGGAGACATTTGGTCGAATGCTGATTTAGTGACACTAAACTACTGAAAACTGTGGTGATTGTTTAGATTGTTTCTGTGCTGCTGAGTTGAAGATGTGTGTGAAACATCCACGTTTTAGAATTTGTAGCTTCTGTGTAGCAACATCCATATTTGAAGCATTGTCTGCTGTCATGGCGACAGCTTTGTGTCCTCTCCTGTTCCTCTGGTCGTCCACCAGCAGCTCATTGGTTTTAGTGATGTTGAGTTTTGGTGATTGTCGTTGCACCATGTGACGAAGCTCAGTCCTCTGTACTCCTCTGTAGTCTCTAAGTGCAGACAGCATGTTTCTCACTAGAAATTATTCACTGGAATACATGTAAATATAGTGATAACTTCCATTTCACACATAAAACCCCACTTAATACCTTTTTAGTCAATTCCTTCACTACATATATATTATATGAGTCTTAGTTTTGCATTGCCAGACCAGACCAGATCACTGTGTCAGAGCTGAGTCTGGTCCTGCACAGAACTGGTTCTGGCATGTTTGTATTTCTTTAAAACAATCATAATCATCACGGGCGGCTCTAAGTCCCGGTCGCAGCAACGGTTCCCTCCATCTGCATTGTACTGGACTTCATATATTATGAGGATACGAAATGTGTTGTGCAAAAAAATGTTTTGTCAATAAAAGAGTGATAGATAGTGGAGATAGTGAGGGTGCACCAGACATCAGGCTTTATCCCAGCACTGTGTATCCTGTAAGCAATACAAACTATTATAATATATATATAATATATATATATATATATATATATATATATATGAGTCTGGACAGACATGGATGTAAACTGCAACTTGAGGCGGTAATTCTAGTTACTGTAGTCCGTCTGATGTGGCTGCTAACAAGACAGTCAACTTTAATACTGACAGAGAGAATAACAAACTCACTGTTGGCTCCACAGTAAAGTAAAAAAAAAGTCTATGTGAAAATCCTGTGGAGTGCAACAGCTTAACTACATTCAAAACCAAATGCGTCTCCACTGTGCAATTCATGTTTTGCAAATATGTTACATTTTTATTGCCACACTCACATTTTCTGCTGTGATGTGACTATTAACTAATAACATAACAAGCTGCTACAACTGCTGATAGCAAACAATATGTTTATAAATGTCCTCCGTGATTTTACTGCATGCTGGAATTTGCTCTCATTTATTTTTGTTAGAGGTGTGATATTTGTGAAGTGGACAAACAGCCATTACCTATCCTTGCAGTGACACAACATATTAACAGTTAGTGTCATTAACTGAAAATTAGCTCTCTCCCCACATCCCGAGAATCCATCTACGACAAAGTCGGCCAACTCCCTATGAGGACTCATTTTCCTGTGTCCTTCTCCTTCACTCCAATATGGCCGACCAGATGCTGAGGTCACAACAAGTGGCGGTTGGACGGTAATGGCACAGCTGTTGGATTTGGGTTGTTGGTCGGGGTGTCAGTGTTGCACCAGATGGCGCCCGTGGGATGGGGTTTGATTGGAAAAGAGGTTTCGGGCCAGATGCTGAGAGGCGACTGGCTGTAGCCAGATGTTGGGGTCAGGAGATCTAGCGGGGAGAGGCAGAGACGCAGCTGGTTGCTGTGGACCCAGGGTTATCCCCGCTCTCTCCAAATCAGGTCACAGACAAAGCTGATGATGCTGCCAGGAAGGAAACTTGGGTCTAATAAGCTCCTAGATAGAAATGCTCGTCACGTTTTCACTTTTCCTTCTGTTCTTTATCCCCGTTTCATGTTTCTCCATCCTCTCATCCATCCGCCCTTGACTCAAGGAACATAGCAAAGGTTGTGAGTCAGGTCCACGCCTTCCAGGAGGCTGTGTACCCCTACAGCCCAGACCAGGATCTGCAGGCCTACCTTCGGCGCCGCATTGCCCGGCTCGCCACCTCCGACATCCACCTCTTGGCCGCAGACAACGATGCCAACTTCCAGCAGTCCAGCGAGCGGCAAACACGGAGGATTCAGGACACGCTGAGGAGGGTGAAGGCCACTTTCCAATGAGCCCCGGCCCCGGTCACATCTCACAGCCCGGGGCGAGTCACCACCACCAGGTCAACACCTCATGTCCGAGCCCAGACTCTGGCTCCGAGCCTCTGTTGTCCTGGCAGCAGAGCCTCGTGGACTGGAAAACTTTTTTTTGCTGTCATGTGATCACTATCGGTCAAAGGCCCCTTAGCTTAAGTTAATAAATCAGTGTAGAACTTTATTTATAACTCCTGAAGGCTGAGTGTCCACATAGTGCTTTTTTTTCTGTGCGCCAGCATCTTTTTTCAATTGTCTCCCATATATGCAGCCGCCTAGAGAAAAAAACGCTGCACCCAGCGTCTTTTTTCAACTTTTTTGCGCAGCCGTTCCGAGCGCTTCTAGTTGAAAGTCTCAGAACTTTTCAGAAAGCCGCTGGTGTCGCTGTCACTCCTTTTCAGGAAACAACAAAGAGACAAAGTCTGTTTGTGGAAGCAGGAATCAGGACTGTTGCTGGTGAGTGTTGTGCTTTTATCACTGTACTGTTGTCAGATTGTTGTTAGCTGTGTAATCAACCATCTGTTAACATGGCGTTCAGTTAGCTACCTCGCTAACGTCAGTGTCGTCATAGAAACAAAACCTACGCGCAGCCAGCGCTTTTCTGCCAGAGAAAAACGCCATATGGACACAGGCCCTCAGATTACACAGGTAGTTTCCCTCACAAATCTGTTTGGTTTTGATATTAGTGTTTTCCTTTCACAAAGAGAAGTAATAGGCAGCGTTTATAATCTGCCATTTTCTCAGCTCATACAGTATAATGACATTTTTAATCATTATTTGTGAACTGACCCTGTAATTTAGCTGTTAAGACCTCATACGTGGACTGAACATGGCAACAATGCAGACTACACTGCAGCAAAAAGCTTCGCTACAGTTGCCAGTCGCGGTTGGATTCCACCGGGTGCAGCTGCGCCGCGGCGCCGCTGCCACCACTCTAGACAATGCTCGTACTACTGAGTATTGTATTTTTAACAACTAAAACACAGCCACAAATCTTTGACCCATGTCATTCATAACTGGACTTTTAACTTTGTCTGTAGAGTACAGCACAACAAAGTAGGAAATAACAAACAATAAAAACAATCAAAACAGACAAAAAAAAGGAAGCCATTTACCTACGTAGCCTGCTTACTTTATGGTAGAAGCACAAATATCAAGGAAAAAATGACCAAATCTATAAAATCTGTAAGTCAACAAAATCAGGCAGACAAAGTGCTCCACTTCTGAAACGTGTGCTATGAAGCCGGAGGAAAACCGAGTCGCAGCCAAGCGGCAACCAACGCAGAAGTGCCAAAACCTGCAGTTCCTCGAGTGGCCACTTGAGGCTGGCTCCAAAAGCGAGCCCCTTCCCCATGTTAAAATGCCGAACTTTACAGCAGAAATAAGCATGTTTACAGCCTGGTACAATTCATTTTTATACAACTCACCCATTTGAATTATATTAAGGCTTAAAGTTATGCATAATTAAGGGCATGGCTGCTTTGAGTGACAGGTGGGTGCCGTCACTGTCTCGCTGCTGCAACCAGGCTTCAATCTGCTCGTCTCAGCTTTACTTCTTTGTCCATTTTTAGATAATGCCTCTATGGGAGTTAGGCGGAGTCAGGAGTCAGGCACTGCCAAGATGGCGACGTCCGGAGCCACCCACTTTGAGCTTCATTTTGGCTCTTCAAAAACCTATGGGTGACGTCACGGAGACTAGGTCCATATTTCATACAGTCAATATTGTGCATATTGCACAGAATGGGGGATAAACAGGGGCACAGCAGCTAATATTTACCCCGGGCCCCCAGGCCCCCAAGCAGGTGAATCCAGCCATTTCAAACATACAAATAAAATCTATTAGATGTTGGTGAAATGTGGTTAACTTGTGCAAAACCAGACAAAATAATGCAGAATGTATTAAATTTACTGAACCGTTTTTATTTTTCCTAACAGACAACACGTAGTTTGTGTTTGTTTACCATTTAGGAGTTCACCAAATGAGATTTATATGGCTAGATTGGTAAATTAATATCTAATATCGATCCCATTCAAACGGCACAATGAGAAATAATTGCATTTATTATCAATAGTGTGTCGTGAAGGGAAGAAACTCGACGAGCTCACTGTCGTGACCATTACAGAGAAAATGATCGAACATAATGAGATGTCAGTGTGCAAAATGTTATTTGAGGAATGATGTTCAGTCATTGTCTATTTTTCTATTCCCCTGCCCGCTCTCCCCTCTCCATGGTCTTCTGAAACACACCATGGAGATGGAATGTGACGTGCTCTGAAGATTTGCTTAATTTAGCCAAATAAATGAGATTTTATAAGCCCTCTCTTGCCAGAGCGTATTATTGTCAGACAGTATCTGTGATAGAATGGCTGCGTGGCAGGTTACAGCCCTGTTGCGTCTGTCAGGGGATGTAGTGGGAGGAGAAGCTTCCTCTGCTCCTGTAGGGATTTAAAGTGTACGGTAATGATGTCATCGTGAACTTTCTGGCATTTCCTCCTCTTAATTATCACTCGACGATTTGCTGTGGCGACATCATATTTTAAGCCAGTATACCAAACCTGGCCACAGGGACACTTCTTCACTTTGTTGTAATATTTGGACATATGCATTACCCTTGGCTGTATTTTAAATTTTCAGCAAATGCTACTGGGGTCTGAGGATATGCTGTAATTCTACAGACAGAAGTGTCCGTGAATGGTAAAGTGGGTATACTGTACATTTACATAATTATCCGTTTTAGGATTAACAGAAATGTCTGTGAATGGTTCAGAGGATACGCTGCAAACTTAACGGAAAATGTCCTGGTAATTCTTGCTAGGACATTATCCGTTTTTATACTGACTTTTTTCTTACAGTGTACTATACTAGCAGTATGTACTGATTTGGCGAAAATATAGCATGTAGCATGCAGTATGCAAACAAAAGCAAAATCTGCAGTATGCCAAGAGTCGTACTGTTTCAGAAAACAAATCTCCAGTATGAATCAGAGCAGTCTACTTCTTTTGCTCCACAATGCAAAACACTGGAACGGTCACAACCTTCCTATACGTGCACAGCATACTGACCTGGAATACTGCAAAATAAATCCATACAAACACAGTATGTAGTACATAATGCACACTGCAGTCGTGGGTAGTATGTAGTAGGCGATTTTGAATACAGCCCTTGTATTTTGTTAACATTGGCTTTACTTCCTCAATGTTTGGGATTCCACAGACTCCACTGCCCGATGTGTATAAATAATAATGCAAAATGACCTTTTTTTCCCTCATTATTTATTTTTCTTTACTTCTGACCTCATCATAACCTGATATGGGGAAAGATAGTAACACTACCCTTTGTCTCAAACTCGGTTTACCCATTTGATGAAAGGGATTCTGTATGTTATACTGTATATAGGCTGACAAATATATATTTTGCCAAATAATCATTTACACATACATAGTGATATTGTATGTTTGGGGTCAATTAGTTAGACCTCTTATCGTGGACTTCTGACATGTTTTCAATTCAAAACCATGTTTATAAGCAGTTTTCATAAAATTATAAGTCATAAAGTATGTTATGGAGCTGTTAAAGAGGATCAGTGGTGGGATTTTTCTGTGCACGTTTACTCAAGTACTGTACTAAAGTACAATTTTGAGCTACTTGCACTTACCTTGAGTATTTTCACTTCATATACTTCATACTTCTATTTCTATAATGCCATTTGTATCATATTTGATACACGACTTTCTGCACTTTCTGCAACCTCTGTGTCCTCCACATGATCAATACTAGAATCTGATCCATGTTACTGCCCCCTGGTGGATTATCTGTGCACTGCAGGCAGTAGAGCTCCTTTGAATATGAAATAAAAAATGGCCGCCCACATTCACAGACCTGCAGATAGAGATTTTTGCTCATTTTGAAAAGATTACATAACATTTATGTTGTTGCTAATATTTCAATATGAATATTAACTGTATTGAAGCAACTTATAATTACTTGATATAGCTTATTTTGTAGTAAACTTGTGTTGAAATGTATGTATCAAATGTGATACTGCAGGTATTTGAGGTAATTTATCTGTACATTCGTCAATCATCATTTTATAGGCATTTTATGTGTTCCTTTGTTTTTGCTTTTTGTCAAAAGGTCCATAAATACTTCAATTTAAAAAAAAATAGAAATGTCTGACTGTTATTTGATGGTATGGGCTTTAGAAGGTTAAGTAAAGTACTGTGCAGAAGTATACACTTATATGGTCATATACCTCTTCTCCATAAACAATTATCTCAATATGTTTAATATATACAACTTGCAAACTACTATCCAAATTCTATTCGTGATTTATTCAACACATGACTATGATTGTTTTCTTTATCCAGGCTCTACAGTGCCCCAGTAGAAATTAGAATACAGTCACTTTTCCTCTGGGACAGACAGGCAGAGCTGAGGAAATGCGCGCAGTGTGAAGGCGCTTGTTATTGTTATCTAACGGGATCAGGGCGCATCTTCAAAGCTTCACAGATAAAAAAAAAAAAAGCTCCAAAAGGCTGAAGGGAGTCCTGCCTCCACTGCGACAGATCACCGATAAAGGAGACAACCAGGCCCAGCCTCTTATCTGCTTTGTCATATAACTAAACGATCAGTTTAGTGGCATTGTCCCCGAGCTGCTGCACGCGGAGATCCCTCAAAGGAGGGCTGCAAATCCCGCAGGTTCTAGGCGCTGTCTGATGGGACTCTGTCTCTGGGTTTATCTAATGGACATGATGTGATACTGTCAGTCACCATGGTAACACTTTATATATAGTGGAGAGGGCTGAACATAACGTCTATGTTCCTAATTGTACTTTATATAGTGATCTTCTTTATTATTACTAGATTTAATATGTGCATCCTGTGGTCTGGTATGTGAATCAGTCAATTTAAGGATTACCTCATCCTTCTATGGGCTTGTTTGCGCTCCCCGGCTTCCTCGCAGCTTGTTTTAGCATATTTACATGTGAACGGACGACAATCAGCCGTAATTGTGTTGCTACTGTAATACCTTTGATCTGTAATGTTTGAAGCGCCTGTGCCAAACGCTGGCTCTTGGGTAGCCGGCGCCAGGACTCACCGGGGTATCAAAGACATGTCAATACGAAACCATCGAGAGTTGAATTGTGTGTGTTTCCCCCCATTTGACTGCAGAAGTACAACTGAGAGCTGAGCCTATCATTTACCACACCTCAAGTCCCATAGGATAATCCTACATGGATCACCATTATTAAGTGCTCACATTTGGAGCTGCTCCTTAAACACGTAATCAGGCTACTAAAGGTATAATTTATGTTGTAATATCCAGTGGTGGAAGACGTATTCACATATTTTACTTATGTACATGTTATTGTAATGGAATTACAACATACATGTAGTTGTAATCAGTTACAGTTACTGAGAAAAATATACAATTAAATTACAGTTAAGCCTACTAATCAAAATGTTGGTGATTACAAAGGGGTTATATCTGAATATATTGAGCTTATATATAGAATAAAATATAAAACATTCATTCTATTACTTTGCATCTTTTCTCTTTTGGTATATTTCCACTACAGCACTCTACACTGCCTGATTTAAATGGATGTTTTTAAGTCTTTTGAGCTTTATTGCCCAGATTAAAACATTTGTTAGAAAAGTAATCAAATGTAGTCATCTGTAACCTATTACATTT